>CAUYLG010037024.1:0-58574 GCA_963573385.1 Cacajao melanocephalus
TGTGCGGCAGCTGCAGAACAGTAAGGGTTGCTGCCAGGTTCTTTTTCTGTTATCTTTGTCCTAGAAAGATACCCACCAGATGTCAGGCTGAGCTCTCCTTTATGAGGTATCTCTTTAGATATTTGGGGGTTGGGAAGCTGCTTAAGGAGACAGTCTGTCCCTTATAGGAGCTCAAGTGCTGAGCTGTGCATTCCGTTGTTCCATTCAGAGCTGCTGGGCAGGTACGTTTAAGTCTGCTGCAGTGGAATTCATAACCACCTTTTTTTCCCAAGTGCTTTGTCCTGGAAATGTGGGGCTTTATTTATAAGTTCCTGATGTGCTGCTGCCTGTTTTCAGAGATGCCCTGCCCCACAAGGAGGTAGCCTAGTCACAGTTTGCCAGCAGAGGTGCTGCTGAGCTGCTGTGGGCTCTGCCCAACTGCTGTGTGAACTTCCTTGTGGTTTTGTTTATAGAGGTATAGTTAGAACTGCCTCAGTAATGGCAGACTGCCTCGGTAATGGTGGACTGCCTCAGTAATAGCGGACTACCTTGGTAGTGGTGTACTGCTTTGGTAATTGCAGATGCCCTTCCTCTCACAGAGCTGGACCATCTTGGGTCCAGCTGTGCTTGCCATGAAACTGTCAATCCAGAGCGTTTCAGATTGCTGGTCTTTGTGGTGATGGGACCCACTGAGCCAGATCACCTGGTTCCCTGTTTTAGCCCCCTTTTTTTCAGTTGAATGGGTGACTCTGTCTCCTAGGCATTCCAGGTGCCAGTTGAAATAGCCGCCCAGATTTGTGTGAGTTTTTGTGCAGAAACCTGCTGCGCCAGCTGAAACAGCTGTGCAGGAGACTTGTGGTGCTTTTCTGCCCAGGAATCTCCTGGTCTGTGGGCAGTAAAAACTCGTTTGGAAATGCAGTGATCACTCACCATCTGTGTTCTCGCTGGGAACTGCATTCCAGAGCTGTTCCTATTTGGCCATCTTGAATCATCCCCCTGTTAAGGTTTTATTTAGAATTCATAATTTCTGGATTCAGTCCTGTTACCCTGCTCTTCAAAAAAAGATAGAATAATTTCTATATACATGAGATTAATCCCAAATTCTATTGTTTTGTAATAAATTTCCTGGTTTAGTATTAAGGATATTTAGTTTTCATAATAAATTGGAGGAGTTTTCATCTTTTTATAAGGACTGGAATATTTTCAGTGTCATTGGAATAATCTGTTCTTAAGAATTTAGATAAAGCTCAGCTGTGAAACTATCTGATCTGGGTGCTTTGTCCAGTGATAAATGTATAATTATTTTCCAATATCTGCTATGATAATTGTTTTTTTTCAAGCTTTCTTCTTATTACTGGGTTTTCAAATTTTATTTTTGCTAGAAAATTATTTCTTCTAGATTTAAAAATATTTCATCATAGAGTTCCATGTAATATTTATACTATGTTTAATCTCTCTTGTATCTATGGTTTTAGAGGTGTTTATCATTCCTTTAAAAAAACTAGCTTTTGGATTTAAAAAATTTTTTTGTTTATAAATTTCTGCTTTTCCTTCTTTATCATCCTTTCTAGTTTTTAAAACTGATTTTGATATAATTTAGAAAATTTCTTAAGATCCCAATAATCTATTAATAAGATTTTTTTTGGTTAAATCCACCAAGATTAATTTTTATTGTTTACAACTAGAATCCATAGTTCTAGTAGTCAAGAAGTATCTAAGATGAAAGGACTAATACATAAAGAAAGCCAGGAAGAAAACTTCATAAGCAAAGTGAAAGCTTCTATTGGTGCAAATATATCTAGGAAGTGAAAGGCAAAAAGAAAGTACTCTTCATCCTTTTGGACAATGTTTCTCCACTTAAAAAAAATATTATTGCCCCTTAAGGAGAAAAATTAAATCAATGAATCATTTAAGTTTAAAATTAAATGTAATTTGTCTCCAACCAAGAGAAATTAAATACTAAGGAACAAGATGTTGCCAGATAAAATTGAGCTTTGGAGAATTCCAAAACTTTTGTAAAATCTAAGTTTTTTTCATCTATTTTTCCCTCCCCACCAAGGACAATTTTTTTCCCTCTTGGAGGCAATGTTACCTCTACTGAGAATTCATGCTTCTAGGTATAGCTGTAAGACATAGGAACTTTTGCCCCATAGTAGGTTATTTTAGATATTCAGAAAGAGAGTAATACTTAAGGTTTTGGAGAAAATTAAAGATTCTTCAGCACTAGCAGATTTAGGAAATCCCCTTCAGACCCCCATAAGAAGAGACAAAGTCTCTGGTGTTTGCTAATAGGTCTGCAGGCAACCAAATGTAGATCTGTGTCAGTTCAACAGAGGTTGGGCTGTTTATCTGGGACTTAATGGAAAGCCAATAGAGACTCAGATGGAGTAAGTCAGCCATTAGAAGTAATGTGGAATGGCTGGGTGCGGTGGCTCACACCTGTTATCCTAGCACTCTGGGAGGCTGAGGTGGCGGATCACGAGGTCAGGAGTTTGAGACCAGCCTGATCAATATGGTAAAAGGCTGTTGCTACTAATAATACAAAAATTAGCCAGACATGGTGGCATGTGCCTGTAGTCCCAGCTACTTGGGAGGCTGAGGTAGAAGAATCGCTTGAACCTGGGAGGAAGACGTTGCAGTGAGCACTACTGCACTCCAGCCTGGGTGACAGAGCAAGACTACATCTCAAAAAAAAAAAAAAAAAAAGAAGTAATGTGGAATATATCTTCAACAACTCCAATGCCCTTACTAGGAAACCAAAGGAGTTAATGGATCACAGGTGGTAGTTACATTTCTTCCTTTTTTTTTTTTTCATTGAAGGTCTTGAATCTGCAAGATAAATGAAGATGTTGGCAGTAAAGAGTTGCCACAGAAATGGCATAAGAGAATAAGATTTAACTTTGTGCATGGAGTTTGGCTTCTGAACATCAATAATTAGGCTGGAGGTTATGGCTGATAAAGTAATGTCATATTGAAATTTGAGGTGTGAGATCCAAAAATCTAGAATTACGAATATGACAAAGAAAGATTAGTATTTAAAGAAGTTTCTGCAAATCTAATAAGGAAACAAGAGATGTTTTGGGGAGCTATTTATACCCTGCTGTGTATACTAATACATGTAGTAAAGACGAAAAAGGTGAGCTTGAAATTCAGCCACTAGGTAAAATTCTATTTTACCAGTATTACTAAATTTAACAGGTATATCTGTAAAGAGGTTGTATTAGTCTGTTCTCATGCTGCTAATAAAGACATATCTGAGACTGGGTAATTCATAAAGGAAAGAGGTTTAATTGACTCACAGTTCGTCATGGCTGGGGAGGCCTCAGGAAACTTACAATCATGGTGGAAGGGGAAGCAAACACATCCTTCTTCACATGTCGACAGGGAGGAGAAGAATAAGTGAAGAGGAATAAAGCCCCTTATAAAACCATCAATCTCCTAAGAACTTACTGTCATGAGAACAGCATGGAGGTAACCACCCCCACGATTAACTTACCTCCCACTGGGTTCCTCCCAAGACACATGGGCATTATGGGAACTACAATTCGAGATGAGATTTGGGTGGGGACACAGCCAAACCACATCACAGGTGTAACTTTTCGAAGTCATACTCTAGGAGAAGAGACCAGAAGTAGCACTGCATGTCAACAGGGAATGTAACCATGCTGGCTTGGTGATGGTTTGCCTTTTGATCCACCTCTTTCTTTCCCCCAGCTCTGCTCTATAATACAAGGGGCTGACTCCCACAGCCTGTACCTCTCAGGCTCTCATGTTTCCCAAATAGGTTTGTCCAATGGGAGGTATTAGTGGGAGACTGGAGGATGGGAAAAAGGGAGAAGCCATGGCATGTTTTTCTCCTTTCTTTGCCCTGGATGTGTATTTTCTGTGGCTCCAACTCCTGCCGAATGCTGGCTCACTATAATTTCAGCTTTCAGTGAGCTATCTTAGCCTCTGGACTGTGCTAACATGACCTCCTCCCTTTGTTCTTCCAGCCTATGGGTATGAATGGCTTCCATCTCTAGTGTCTCAGTTGCCTCACAGATCCCTATTGTCTTCTCAGTTCTCCCACCATCTGTGTAACTGATTCCCTGAAACGACTATCCTGTTTTTAGATACTCAGACCCTGACTAATAGAGCAACTAATTGGAAGGCCCCAAATTTAGCATGGATGCACACTTTCATTTGCTCAATGAAAAAAGAGACAAAAGTGGCTGTAATTATAGACATTTATTTCAGACTGCTTAGCTAGAGGGAGGGGACAGACAATGGCTTCCCTTAGAAATCGTAAACAAGTGCATCCACAATACTTTGTTCATATCTTGGTGCTATGTTGTCATGTGTATTATTAGTTTATACATTGGTTTCCTTAGTAGGCAATGAGGGTAGTGCAGAGTCGTATTCAACTCTCATATACCAAGTACTAAGTACAATGCCTAGCAGTTGCTAGGTGCTCATAAATGTATATAGAACAAATGAAAGATAATGCAGGTCTTCAAGTCTTAAATTATTTTTAAAATTCAGTCTCTTTATATAAGTTCCTAGCCTGGGGTCCACAGAGAGATTTCAGGGAGCCCACAAAGTAGGATGGAAATAAAATTACGTTTTTTTAAATTGAGTCTCACTCTGTCACCCAGGCTGGAGTGCAGTGGTGCGATCTCAGCTCACTGCAACTTCTGCCTGCCGGGTTCAAGTTGTTCTCCTGCCTCAGCTTCCCAAGTAGCTGGGATTACAGGTGCACGCTACCACACTCAGCTAATTTTTGTACTTTTAGTGGAGATGGAGTTTCACCGCGTTGGCCAGGCTTGTCTCAAACTCCCGACTTTTAAGTCACCTGCCCACCTCGGCCTCCCAAAGCACTGTGATTACAGGCGTGAGCCACCAAACCCGGCTAGGAAAAATGACATCTTTATTTCCCCTAACTTCTAAGGAGAAAATTAGCATTTTCTTCAGTTACAAACGCAGGAAACTATCCCCAGTAGTCTTTGGAGTACCCATCACCAATAGAATTCACTGATATTTTTGTATCAATTTGTTGCAACTGTCTGGAAACTTATTGTTTATACCCACAAACTGCCACCATATCTTGCTATTCAGTGTGTTAATAACATTACTAGATCACACATTTGTTTTTTAAATCATTCTGACAACTATATTTCAATATGATTGGTTTCCTTTGTAATCCCTCTCTGTTTTCTTTTTAATTTAAAAGCATTAATCTGAGAAGGAGAACATGAGCTTCCTGAGTTTACTTAAGAGGTCTATGGCTCACAACACTGTTGGAATGCCTTGCAAACTTTATCAGTTGAACTCTGCTGTTAGATTCAAATCCCAACTCTGCTTCTTAGCGAGTTGCATCTGCTTGGCCTAAGCACAAATTCCTCGTTTGTTAAGTGGGGTAACAATGGCAACTAACTGCTAGGAATGTTGCCTGTCATTAAATGGCATGTATTTAGTTCCATACCTGGCACAATTAGTGTTAGCTGTCTAGGCATATAAACTGCAGGTCACATAGGACAAAAAGTAGCGTGTGTGGTGAAGAATGGCTTGTCAAGCTAGGCTCGTAATTTGAAGACTGTGAAAGGATGTCTGATCTTACAGATAGGTTGACAAAACAGGCCAAGTCTGCCAGGCCACTTAAAACAATGGGTTTTCACATCCTTGATATTTGTCACTACATCCATCGGGAACGCATGAATGAACGGATTAATTACAAAAAGGATTTTACTTCTTCGTAAGAAACTATTCTTTAGGGGCCCTTTTGGGAATCTGAAACTCTGGAGCCATTCAAAGCTTGCTGTTCTCCTAGTCTGGTCCCAACACACACTGTTGACCAGTTGGGTCTGCCAGGTGCCCCAGTTGGGAGTGACTTGCTGGAAATAAGCTGCTAGAACAAAACTTAAAGCAACCAAGTGACAAAAGGAAAACAACGAGGAAATCCAAACAGCTGAGTAATGAATCAGAAAAGCCTAGGAGCCTTCCAGGAGGCAATTTCAGCACCAGGCTGCATTGTCACAGGGCGCTGATACCTTTTCCAAAGGCTGAGAGCTCCTGGAGGTGTGGCAGGGTGTGGGGGAGGCAAGAGGTATTTTATGTTGCAACACGGCCAGGGAAGGACAGAGGTGACATCGCTATTCTATCTACCATTTCACTGTGGGTTAAGAACATAGCCTGGCCCCTAGGATTAGGAATAATATTGATTACAGCTGACGCTTAAACAACACAGATTTGAACTGCACAGTTCCACTTACATGTGGATTTATTTCAAGAAAAGTTACACCAAGGGTGTCGGTTTCCCTTGCTTCCCCTTCTACCTCCTCTGCCTCTTCCACCTCTGCCACCCCTGAAACAGCAAGACGAACCCTTCTCTTCCTCTTCTTCCTCTTCCTTAGCCTACTCAACATGAAGACAATGAGGGCAAAGAACTTTACAGTGATCCACTTCCACTTAATGAACAAATATCTTTTCTCTTCCTTATGATTTTCTTAATGTTTTCCCTAGCTTACTTTATTGTGAGAACATAGTCTATAATACATATAACATACACAATATGTGTTAATCAGGTGTATATGTTATCAGTAAGGCTTCCCAGTCAACAGTAGGCTATTTGTAGTTAAGTTTGGGGGAAGTTAAAAATTATATAAGGATTTTCGACCATACACAGGGGTTGGCACACCTAACTCCTGCATTCTTTGAGGGCCAACCTTAACATTTTTTTCTAAACGTTTATATGCTAGATACTTTACATAGTCCTCACAACACTCTAAGAGGTGGCTATTATTACCCCCACCCTCTTCTTCAACAGGTCAGAAAACCATCGCTTAGAGAATGTGGTTAACCTGTCTGAAGTTGTGCAGATTGCAAGAGATCCTGCAAGGATTTAAAAATTGGAAAATACAGAGAAATTGAGGGAATTGTAGGGTGAATACCTACAATTCATACCAAAAGCCTGCCTGACTCTTAGGTTTTTTATATCCATATCACCTGACCAGAAGTTACCAGATTTACTGATATAGGAATTTCGCCAGGAGAAACAGAAATCTGAAAAATTTGTGATTCTAGACTAACGAACAAAGTTCTTATCTTTTCATTAATCACCCTTAATGAAAAGGCCATCTCTTTTTATAGGAGGTTCCTAAGCTTCCTTCAGTGCTTTTGAGGTTTCCGTTGGGCCAGCAAATTCAATCAGAATAATACATAATCTTGGCTGGTATTAGGGCATCTGTCCTTTTCAAAGGTGCTATGACGGGATGGAGCTCTCTTGCTGCTACCAGTGGTGATTTTTGGGAGTCTCCCTTCCCTCCCCCACAGAGCTCGGTGAGAGGCAGCCTTAGGCAAAGTTAAGCTCAGTACATAGCCAACATCTGGTGATGCAGAAAGAGAGAGATGGAGGGGGAGGGGGAAGGGGAGAGGAGTGGAGAGGGGGAGGAGAAGAGGAGGGGGAGGAGAAGAGGAGGGGGAGGACGGGAGGAGGAGATGGAGGGGGAAGGGGAGAGAACGGGGATATCTCTGATCTATCCTACCCATCTCTGGGACCAAACATTTGTCAGATCCCATAAAATCATCAACCTTAAACCTGGAAGGGAATCACAGAAATGATCTGGTTATACCTCATTTTACTTTTTAAGAAATAGCGGCCTAACAAGGCTTCCAACAGCCTTTATAACCAGCTAGTGGCAGAGCTCACAATCCATTGCTCTTTTCCTTGCACCACATCATTCGCAGCCATTCAGTGATGCATCGTTAGAGTACACTTAATACTATCAGGCATGATTTGAGAGGCCAGAGTGGAATTGGCTCGTTCTCTGCCCATGAGGGGCTTAAAATCTAGTGAACATGATAGGCCCATTTATTGAACAACTTCCGGTGCCTCCAATACATTACTTACTCTACCCAGCTTTTTAAGTGGTGTTATCATATGTTCAGAGAGGTTAGTGTGTACAAAGGTTAATGTGCCCAAAGCCACACCATTGGCAGGACTGGGATTTGAGCCCCTGTCCCTTTGACTCTAAATCCTAGGCTTGTTCCACAGTGTAACTCTGCCTCCCCAATATTAACAAATGTGTGGGAGAAGCATAAATATCACCCCTCTACCATGCTGGCTCAGGTACCTGCGTGGTTTCTAGAAGATTAAGAAGTTATTATTCTGGTACCATTCTTACAGGGAAAAGACGGAGTGAAGTAATGCAGAACATGAAAATGACTTTCTAAAAAGGATTTGAAACAGCTGAGAAGAACATAAACAGCAGGTTAAAAGATGGAACAGATATTTCAGTAATGAAGGAAATGAGGGCAAAGCACCAACAAAGGATAAAGAGGAAGCCAGGGGTGAAGTAGGGACATAAAACGCTACCACAGGGTTCAGAAAACCTGCTAGCAGGAGTCAAACAACGGAGCTGCGTTTTTGATGAAATAGTTCTCAAAAATGTGAATCTATCCTCATACTCAGGCTGTCTATTAATACTAGAACACAGGAGGAATAGAGAGACAGAATACAAAGCTGTTAGACTTTCAGCCTCTCTATTCAATGGATTTCAGAGGACTCAACTCGATTCAAGCTGCATGTTACACAGACCGTAATTAGATACTGTCTCAAACCACAAAATAAACTTTAAAGGAGTCTAGTAGAATACAGCTTTGTTTGAAAGCAGTATCTTTTGCAGGCAAGGCCCACTTTTCAAAAGGTACATGTGCAAGGCCTTATTTCACTATATGTTGAATACGGTAACATTTAGCTGGGGTTTGGAGGCAAAAGGCTGAAGCTTAAATGCATTTTAGCCCTGGGGTCCAGTCAAGTTATTCCCCGCCTCCAGGTCGGTTTCCTAATTCACAGAACGAGGATAAGATCTGCTTTATCAAATGTTCGTGAAAGTTAATTGAAGCAATAGAGGCGAAATGCCTGGCAATTTCATGTCGTGGATGCTGCTGCTGAGGGAAACTCCTGATCTTCCTCCTTTGCTGCGAGCGTCTTCTCAGTCCAGTTTTGTCCTGGTGTTGTCTGCTTATCAGAGAGGTTGGTGGTAATTATCGTTAGCGATAACACACCAGACTCTGGAAATGATAAAGACGCAGTGGACTATGATAATGTCTTTCCCTTTTCCAAATAAACACTCTGTCCCAGGGTGGGTGCCCCAGAGTTTAGTGTGCAGGGTGTTGATTAGGGACTGCCCTCATGATCAACATCTGTGGGAGGCGTGGGCAGAAGCAGCAGCTGGGCTGTCACGCATGCCTCACAACACCCCCAGACTATGGGGCGCCCTGGAGCGGAAATGGCCCTTCAGAAGTGTCCCAAGGTGGGTGGAGATGGCCCGGCCTTTTTAACTCCATCCATCAGTCATAGCCTGTGGCCGTTCTGGGAAGAGGAGTGACCTTGGGCAAGGGGGTTCTCCACAGCTGAGAAATATGAAGAGGGGGACTGGGGGTGGTCTGGACAGCACCCCACTGTCTATGCTGCACATCCTCATAGATTCTCTTTCTTTGGTGGCCCTCCTGCCTTTCCAGACACAGAAAATATTGTCATTCCTTCTAATTCTTTTATTAGAAGTTCCTAGGGCAGATTGAGAGAGTGCGGAATCAAAAGTACACAGTGGTTTCCAAGAGAGAGGGACCTCTTTATGTTCCCAGTTGAAGAGCCACTCTGACTTCTTCTGAATGAATTAGGCAGGGGCGAAGGGCAGAATGCTGACAGGCATCACACAGCCCCATCAAAAGAACCTGAACCAAGGTTGAGGGAGGCTGATGGGGGACAACCTCTGAACAACCTCTGAGAGACCTGAAGTCCATCAGGTTCTACAGGCATGACCCTATCCCAACCTCCTTAAGATAATGAGGGCAAACAAAAGTATAGCAGGTGCATGGTAGCTTAGGAGTTCAGAGTCAAGCTTTGAATATAGAAATGAAGTATCTAGGCCAGGTGCGGTGGCTCATGCCTGTAATCCCAACACTTTGGGAGGCCGAGGTGGGCAGATCACAAGGTCAGGAGTTCGAGAACAACCTGGCCAACATGGTGAAACCCTGTCTCTCCTAAAAATACAAAAATTAGCCAGCCATGATGGTGTGTGCCTGTAATCCAAGCTACTCAGGAGGCTGAGGAAGGAGAATTGCTTGAACCTAGGAGGCAGAGGTGGCAGTGAGCCAAAATCACACCACTGCACCCCAGCCTGGGTGACAGAGCGAGATTCCATCTCAAAAAAAAGAAAGAAATTAAGTACCTAAGCGGCATAATGCAAATGGCAGCACCTTTTTGCTGAGAAAAGCTTTTTTAAAAAGGTGGAGGAGGGGGTGCTAGGTTCTCTAAACATTCTCTTAGGAAGGAAACTCAGAAAAGTTTAGTCTCCATAGATATTACTAATGGAATGTATCCATTTTCTTTGTCTTAAATCAAGTGAGGAGGCCAATAATTGTCCAAATAACTATAGTCTTTCATGAAACTCATCTCCTCATATCAACGGAAAGAAGGAAATATAAATTTTCTGCAGGGTATTAACATCAAAAAGAGAGAGTGTTGTGTTTCTCCAGAGAGGCTACTAAATAATACTCAGTGAAGCCCGCGGAGCGATTATAAAAAGGATGGATGTTTTCCTTATAGTTAAACAGACAGGATCATCAAATCTGCTTTGCCAAGTATTTATCTGAATCTCCATTCCAAGGTTGAGGGATTAATAATTCACCAGAGGAAAGAAAAAGAATTAATTAAACTACATTTAAACCACCTTACGAAATAAAATACCATGAAATAGCGTATGCACACACTGCTAGGGTCTTTTCTAGAACTTGTTAATTTCGGCTTCTGACAATCACCCCTACCTATTATACTAGCTTGGCATCTGTACCTTTGTAGAGGAAATTTAGAGAGGGCTGAAGAGAAAAACAGTGAAGTCCTGCCAATCAAATAACATGGCACCCGTCAAAACATCAATTTGTGTTAAATGGCAAAATAACAACTAATATATAGGGTTGGCCAATGAACATGTAAATAACAGTGCTTTTATCAGCAATGTCTGTTTGTGGGTTTACACTTAAAATATGCACGTCTGGGAACTCAGAAGTCATGCAGATTGAGTTACAGCTGCCACTGATGTTTCACAGCTGAGCTCCAGCTCATGACAGGCTAATAGTGCGCTTGATGCATTGTTTATCTGGAACAGACAGAAGAGAGAAGAGTGGAGGAGACCCTGCCTTGTAGACTACCTGTAATTATGGGCGTGCATTAAAAGCAAAGAAAGGTCATGGCATTGATCCCATTTAGAAGCACAACAACAGTCTCAAAACCTTTGAGAGTGAAAAGTGTGTGTCTGTGTGGGAGGGGATTTTCTTACAAAAAGTTAGCAAAGGCATTATTGTTGTGCTTCTATTCCCAAACTCATATGAACTCCTCTGAAGAAAAAAAAAACCCTTCTGGGTGTTGTGGCTCTTGCCCGTAATCTCAGCCCTTTGGGAGGCCAAGGCAGGTGGGTCACCTGAGGTCAGGAGTTCAAGACCAGCCTGACCAATATGGTGAAACCCTGTCTCTACTAAAAATACAAAAATTAGCCAGGGATGGTGGCAAGTGCCTATAATCCCAGCTACTTGGGAGGCTGAGGTAGGAGGATCACTAGAACCCAGGAGGCGGAGGTTGCATGAGCCGAAATTGTGCCATTGCACTTTAGCCTGGGTGACACAGCAAGATTTTGTCTCAAAAACAAAAACAAACAAAACCAAAGCATGAGGCAGACAGATCCTCAGCAAAGTTAGTGACCCCTGTGCAGGCTTGTGACTTCACTCAGCCAGACAGAAAGACACTAAAGTACAGAAGAATATGAGACCAGTGCTGAAACAGTGTCTACCTCATGAGCAAGTGGATCAAACTGAAAGAAGATTCAGGGAATTAACACATTTTCCCTCTCAAGAGAAACATGAGGGGTCATAGGAAGTGAAGCAAATCCTGGAAAATCTCAGTGAGGTTTCCAGATTTGTAGAGATGAACGTTAGAGGCATGGGCGGATTTCGGAAAACATTACATGGTCGTTCACTTTTTTCTCTCACTCTCTCCACAGAAAGCCCTTTGAAATGCAATCTGTGGAAAGGTTTCATCTCAATGCTACCTCATTCCCCATGAGGTTATTTCTCTTTGAGAAACTATATTAAGGTAACCACTTTGTGACATTCAAGAGATTTGCCTGATCATGTCTCTGTATTGCTTTCCTTCATTTTCATTCTGTTATATCCACCTCAGTTTCCTTAGACTATTCTAAATTAATCTCCCACTGTCAGGTTAGGGCTTTAATAATGTGGTAAAATAACTGCAGAACCATTTGAATTATTAGTGAAAGAAAGAAGGTAGACAAGTCTCACACACACACACACACACTCACACACACACACACACTCACACTCTCACACACACACACACACACACACACACGCATGCTGCTTCCCTGCCATATCCAAGCAGCAGTTTTCATCTGTTGAGTCTGAGTCTACCAGGATTGTCAACACCACACATCCTTTCAACTGTAAGAATGCAGCAAAAACTCCCTCCCCCGTTTCCAAGGCAGGCTCCCAAACTCTTGTATTATTGTGTGTCTTTCAGCTTCACTGCTGCGTGCACTCTAAACATGACAGCCTCTTTCTCCACAGAATACACACACGGGCAGCGAAAGATCTAAGAAGAACTTACAAGCAGGGGGAGAATGAACTGCATTCAGAAACGAATCACTTTTCAGAAACCATTGTAGAGAAAGAACCACCACCATTTGCTGCTAAATAAACCCAAAGAACTAGAGGGAGACTGAGACAGGCTGGCTGGCTGTTTGAACCTGGTATTTCTTTAGAGCTGGGCCTTTCTTTCTAGAACTGTGACTTCATGCTTCACTTTTTGATGAAAGGCAAATGTGTAGGAGAGGCGCACAGTAAAACTGAGCCCGCCAGAAGCACAGCACTGAATTGATGCTTCCAAGGGGGTGACATACTCCTGGCTCCAGCCCTCTGTATCCACGGAATACTTTCTTTTTTCTTTGAAACAAGCCTACCATAAAGACTTTTCTATCTATGCCTACCTCTACAGTTGCAGACAGACGTGGATCTTAGAGCAGGAAGTTCCCTTAAATATCAACGACTCAGTGGTTGGCCATGGAAACATTTCTTAAACTGGTGGAGTATTTAGCAGATAGAACTGTTCTGGCTGACATAGGGAAGGGCTGGCCACCCCACATCCCCACGGAGCCTTCACAGGAGCTCCATGGAACCTTTGGTAGACTGAGTTTGACAACTCTCTCAGAGTATCAAGCTGGTGGGTTTTGGGCTGTGGCTCTGGCTCTTTGGTTTGGTTCTCCCAGTGTGTACTGGTTGACATAGGGAAGGGCTGGCCACCCCACATCCCCACAGAGCCTTCACAATAGCTCCATGGAAACTTTGCTAGACTGAGTTTGAAAACTCTTTCAGAGTGTCAAACTGGTGGGTTTTGGGCTCACAGAGGTGTCTTTGGTTTGGTTCTCCAAATGTATTAAACGTTGTTATGTTACTTTCAATACTCAGAATCAGCAGATTTTTGCATCAAGACAAGGATACCAGGCTCCTCGCAGGAAATCAGAAGATAAAGAGCAAAAGTGCCTGCAGGGCCTCTTGGCCACAGCGTGCTGGGTCGAGTTGCTGCTCACCACTGCTTTCAGCAGCTCTGGACACTGTCAGGACACATGCCCACCCATTTTGGATTTGCGGCCTCCTCTGAGCTCTGATCGAGCCTATCTCATTTTACAGATGAGGCAACAATAATGACCTAGCTGGGTAGTGGCGAAGGCAGGAGAAGAATCGATTTCCTAAGTTCGGGTTTGGAGGTGCCTTTTCTACCACGCATCAGCATTGCTTAAACTGGGGGTGTGTAGATGTGGTCTTCATAATCAACGAGAATATTTTTTCCTTAAAAGCATGTCTGTACTTGACTCACATTTGAGAAATCCCACGCTACACCCAGCTACCAGTGAAATGCCCAAAGTTTCACAACTATATATTCAGTTGTTTCTACTTTGTTTTCTGTCTTGGAATAGCAAGACTCCTTGTGGCACAGCTTATTTTTATCCAAATTTGTATACGCTGCAAACCAGATATGTCCCTTGAAACTTAACAGTTAGACAAAGAAAAGGCTTTTTTTTTTTTGGAGACAGAGTTTTGCTCTGTAGCCCAGGCTGGAGTGCAGTGATGCAATCCCGGCTAACTGCAACCTCTACCTCCTGGGTTCAAGTGATTCTCCCTCCTCAGCCTCCCAAATGGCTGAGGCTACAGGCATGCCACTCAACTAATTTTTGTTTAGAGTTGGGGTTTCACCATGTTAGCCAGGCTGGTCTCAAACTCCTGACCTCAAGTGATCTGCCCACCTCAGCTTCCCAAAGTGCTAGGATTACAGGTGTGAGCCACTGTGCCCAGCCAGAAAAGACATTTTTAAGCAGTAAATAGTTCTGATTCCTCTAAACTAACCTCACAAAGGGATACACAGTTAAAGATACAGAAAGAAAGTGTCACAGGAGAGAGCCCATGGCAACAGCCCTGCCTTCTTTCTACCCCAGACAGGCCAGAGCAAGAGCAGCTTCAGCCTCAGCTTCTAGCAATGATTTGAGTCTGCTGTACTGGGAAGTAGCACACGGTAATTGGTAAGTGAGTAGGCTCAGCTGCCAGATGGCCTGGGTTCAAATCCCAGGTCCACCATTTACTGCTGGTATGATGTTTAAGCAAGACATTTAGGTCTCCGTGCTTCGGCATAGTCATCTGTAATGGGAATACTATTTACCTTGTGAGAATTCAGTGAGATAAGCCACATAGACCTCAGTGCCTAGCACATAATGAATACTGATAAATGCATGCTATTATTAGCACAGCAGGTTTACAGTTTATAAACCACACTGACATCATTTCCTCCCATTTTTTTCCATGTAACAAATCTATGAGATAAGTAGGATGGATCAGATCCTGTTTTTACAGACAGAGAATCTGAAGAGGTTGAGTCATTCAAGATCAGGTAACAAATACTCAAACCCAGGTTTTCTGCCTCAAGATCCTAGGTGGCTTCTACTATCCACAACGTCTTTAGGGGTCTCTAAGCATTAGGAATGATTTTCCAAGACTACTCTGAGGCTTAGCTATCAACATGTGTTCATATTTAGTGGGACAAATCACTTAAGAGTTAGGGCTTTGAAGGCGAGTAGCAGAGGCGGGTGGAAAACCAGACAGGGTTTATATAGAGAAATGAAAAACTGTAGCACACCAAAGAAATTTTTCATTTGAAATTTTGAAAACTCTGGAAGGAAATGGTGCTCAAAATACCTGCAGTTTTCAGATGGCAGCAGGAGATTCCGTGTGGTACTCACGGGGCCTTCAAGGGCACCCTGGCCTATGTGAGAGCTTGGTCTGCAGTTCTCATCGGGGTGGATGGAGTGTAGTAGGGGGATGGGGAAGGAGATCAGGATGGGAGACGGGCAAGAGAAAGGTCCCAGCCCGAGAGTGTGAGTGACTCTGCACATTGCTGGTCAGTTTACAGGAGGCAGCAGTCAACATTTCCCAAGCAAAGGAAACCTGTCAGATTACAGGATTTTCACTGGGTGCTTTTTATGGTGTTTCCTAAATTACTGCTTTGGATTCCAGAAATTTTATATTAGAACTAGGCACCGCAGCAGGCTTGCTGGAAACCCTGAGTAGTCTCCTTAGGACTACCGCTTGGTCCTAGAGGCAGTGATAGGAAATGGGCTCTGGCCTGGACAGGTATATTTTCAGTTTTATAAGAATCCAAATGGGCCCACAATTTTATTTCCTTTAAGGCCAATGTGGAAGAACTGCGGGTCTCTTTACCCTGCTATGGAACTGTGGGCACTTTCTCCTCCTCTTGCGCTCTCAGGCCCCCATCTCCCCCGCCCCCTGCCTCCTCCTCCCCTTCTCTAGGTCTTGCTGAGGTGGGCCAGGCTGAAGTGAAAGCTGTGCTAAATATCTTCTGAAATAATTTAATGGGGTTCATTTCCTGCAGCCTCGTTTTATCCTCTGAGGGAGAAATTTTCCATCTAGCAGGTCATGGTAAAGATGTTGAAAAGAATACAGCGTGGAGTGAGAAAAATAATTTCTGTATCTTGGTACCCGAGAAGGTGTCCTGCGAGCTCCCTTCCTGTGATACAGGGGCCCTGGATGCACCATATCAAGATATTACATTCTTTCCCTATAAGATATCAGACAAAATACAGAAAGCCCAGTTAAATGTGAATTTCAGGGAGGGGAAAACCAATTTTTTAATGTAAGCCTGTCCCAAATACTGCATGGAACATATTGCTAATAATACTAAAAAAAATGATGTGTTGCATATCTGAAATTCAAATTTGATCATGTGTCCTGTGTTGTTTTCTGCTAAATTGGGCCACCCTATTTCCCTAGGAAAGTATCTACTTAAGCCCAGTGAGTAGAAAAGAAAAGAAGGCAGGTAATTTGAAAGTCTTCTGAAAACTGAAGAACATAAGAAAAAGATTAAAGATAATTTTTTCAAAAAAAGAAAAAAATCAGTGTATAATACTAACCATTTCAAACAATCAAATAATTTTCATTTTGCATATTCAGTTCACATTTTTGTTCCTGAACATTTTTTATGAACGTAATGCTGCATAATTTACATCCTGCTTCATTTTTTAAACACTGTCTCAAGTACTTATAATTTTATACTATTTTATAATTATTTTTAAGGGCAATATAATGTTCCACAGAATTGAATATAGGATTTCCATAATGTTAGGCGTTAAATAGTTTTCAATGTTTGAATTTGGGGGATTATAAAATTAATAAAGTATCTGTATTTATCTTAAAAATGTTATGCCTTTCCTGTCTTTCTTTCAAGAAAAAGTGAATATTTAAAAATTTTTTGGAACACCAAAGCAGTATTTGATTTGACAGAGTCTCTCTCCTTGATTAAACTTGAATCAGGCTTCTATGCTTGTTCATCCCAGCCAGTCCTCGACCTTTGGATTTCTGTGTCTGTCTTTGTATTGCTCAATTTTAATCAGAATCCTATCAAGTCAGGTTGGCCAGAGTCCTCCATCCTTGATATCTGACCAATATCTTCATTCCCCACATCCCCCAGGTAATGTGTGATCACCCTGGCCTACCCTCAACAAGAATCCTATTAGGTCAATTTAGCAAAGACTTTCCCTACCCTCTCAATAATTTTCTAACCATCTACCTCCCATCCTGCTCCACTTGGCTATAAATCTCTCCTCTTCCTTGTTATATTTGGAGTTAAGCCCAGTCTCTCTTATCCACTGAAAAGCCCCAGGATCAAAGTCTCCCTTATTGCTTTAACAAGTGGTGTGAAGAATTTTATCTTTAACAGTTATGGTGCCACAACTTGGATAGAGCCAGATTCATCATTAGACCCATCCAGACTTCTCACCCAGGACCTTAAGTGCCCACCTTTGAAGCCTGTGTCTTCACTCCTGACTGATTGTTCAGCGATCCACTGGTGAGTCAGAGTCCTGAACCACTCATGACAAATGAAGCAGAGTAAGGGCAAATTTTGATTCTTACAATTCTGAATATACTCTAACAGCTGCATTAGAGGCCCAGATGAACAGAAGTTGGGGTCAGGTGCGGTGGCTCAAGCCTGTAATCCCAGCACTTTGGGAGGCTGAGGTTGGTGGATCACTTGAGGCCAAGAGTGCAAGACCAGCCTGGCCAACACGGTGAAATGCCATCTCTACTAAAAATTAGCCAGGCAGGGTGGTGCACAACTATAATCCCAGCTACTTGGGAGGCTGAGGTGGGAGAATGGCTTGAACCCAGGAGGCAGAGGTTGCAATGAGCTGAGATCACGCCACTGCACTCCAGCCTGGGCAACAAAGTGAGACACCGTCTCAAAAACAACAATAACAAAAACCCAGAGGTTGGGTTAGAGGCCTAGGCAAGTAGAAGTTGGGTTAGGGGTCTAGCTTCTTTGTTTGAAAGGTGCCTGCTGGGCTGGATGTTTTTCTTCCTGACTCTGTCTTTAGTGGGGATTACTCCCTGACTCCCTCCTTTTCCCAATTCTTTCTCTCAAGTGGAGTCTCACCTCCTAACTGTGCATTAGAAAGTGTTTCCTGGCTCTTCGTGAGGCCTGCTTTGTTGGATCAGGTTTCTTCCATAGGAACTTCTCAGTTGGCTGAAACCACCTTCCCTAACCCCTGCTGACTATAGGCTTTGCCAGCTCTGGCTACCTACTTCCTGTTGGCACAATTTTACTCAAGATAACATGAAACTTCACTGGCTTCTTTGGGAAACTTACGATCACCCCCAACCAGCCCCTCTAAGATTGCTTTCGCCCATTGCTTTCCCATTGCTTTCGCCCCTTCCCTCCCTTTACTACCTTTGCTCTCTCTTCTTTCCTCCTGTAGGGGAGCACTTTGATAGGTCCCCTTCAAGTCCTTGCTGCTTCTGACTTCTGTCCACCCTACCAGGCCTTTCCTTTCCCGCTGTGGCCTTTCAACTGCCTACAGCCACTTGAGCTTTAGGCCCCCTGCCTCAAGTGGGGACTCTCAAAGGATGCAGGGATTCCCAAACAGCAACCACCTATGGCCGAAAAGAAAAAGAAAAAGCTAATTGGAAATAGACTAGACATTTTATCTACTCAGCTAGGCTTTGGAGACATCCAGACACCTGCTTGATGTCCCCTCACTCTCTTACCTAAAATGTGGTCCATAGCTTCCATAAGGTTACACATTAGGGCACATGAAAATCTTAAGTCTCCTCCACAAATATGGGTAAAAAGCATTAGCCCTCATGTTGAAGGGAAATATTTGCATTTATGTCTATGTATATATGTTACATATACATGATATTTTCTTACCTCTGGATGGTATTACCAAATTAATTTATAATTCAATTTGATTAGAAATAAACAACTGCTTCTATAAATTAAATATTCCTAAAACTCCCATAAATATAGGAACTAACTCAAATGTTTTTCAGGTTCACTTGACGTGGGTAAATCTTTGGTAAGTAAGATTAAGACTATGGGCTTAATAAAAATAGTTATGTGTTCTTAGTTGTCAGCATTAAACATAATATAAGCATACTTTTTATTCAACTTGGGATTAATGCCCAAATAAAGTAAGTTAAAAAATAGTTAATAGGAGGTACCTGGAGATCCAAGATGGCCAAATAGGAATCAGTGCTGAAGTGCAGTTCCCAGTGAGAACAACACAGAGGGTCAGTGATCACCGCATTTCCAAACAATTTTTTACTGCCCACAGACCAGGAGATTGCTGGGCTGAAAAGCACCATAAGTTTCCAGCTTGGCTGTTTCAGCTGGTGCCGCGGGTCTCCACACAAAAACTCACACAAATCTGGGTGGCCATTTCAACTGGCGCCTGGAACACCTGGGAGACAGAGCCTCCCATTCAATGGAAAAAAAAGGGGCTGAAACAGGGAGCTAGGTGATCTGGCTCAGTGGGCCCCACCCCCACAAAGTCCAGCAATCTGAAAATCTGAAATGCTCTGGATTGACAGTTTCACAGCAAGTACAGCTGGACCCCGGACTGTCCAGCTCTGTAGGGGGAGGGGCATCTGCCATTACTGAGGCAGTCCACCATTACAGAGGCAGTCCACCATTACCGAGGCAATCCACCTTTACTGAGGAGGTCTGCCAATACC
This sequence comes from Cacajao melanocephalus, assembly GCA_963573385.1. Lineage (NCBI taxonomy): Eukaryota > Metazoa > Chordata > Mammalia > Primates > Pitheciidae > Cacajao > Cacajao melanocephalus. The sequence continues at coordinate 19,603 of CAUYLG010037024.1, forward strand.
GAGGCAGTCCACCATTACCGAGGCAGTCCGCCATTACCGAGGCAATCCACCTTTACTGAGGAGGTCTGTCAATACCGAGGCAGTCCACCATTACCGAGGCAGTCCGCCATTACCGAGGGAATCCACCTTTACTGAGGAGGTCCACCATTACCGAGGCAGTCCACCATTACCGAGGCAATCCACCTTTACTGAGGAGGTCCACCAATACTGAGGCAATCCACCTTTACTGAGGAGGTCCGCCAATACTGAGGCAGTCCACCATTACCGAGGCAGTCCGTCATTACTGAGTCAGTCAGCCATTACTGAGGCAGTTCTAACTGTACCTCTGTAAACAAAACCACAAGAAAGTTCACACAGCAGCTGGGCAGAGACCACGGCAGCTCAGCAATGCCTCTGCTGGCAGACTGTGACTAGGCTACCTCCTTGCTGGGCAGGGCATCTCTGAAAAAAGGCAGCAGCACATCAGGAACTTATAAATAAAGCCCCACTTTCCCAGGAAAGAGCAACTGGGAAAAAAGGCAGTTATGAGTTCTGCTGCAGAAGACTTAAACCAACTTGCTCAGCTGCTCTGAACAGAACAACAGAGCTCCCAGCTCAGCACCTGAGCTCCTATAAGGGACAGACTGTCTCCTCAAGCAGCTCCTCAACCCCCATATCTCCAAAGAGACACCTCATAAAGGAGAGCTCAGGCTGACATCTAGCGGGTACCCTTCTGGGATGAAGACAACAGAAGAAGAAACCGGCAGCAACTCTTACTGTTCTGCAGCTGCAGCAGGTGATTCCAAGGTAAGCAGGGTCTGGAGTGGACCTCCAGCAGTCCGACAGCAGAGGGGCCTGACCGTTAGAAGGAAAACTAAAAAACAGAAAGAAATAACTTGAACATCAACAAAAAGGATGTCCACTTAGAGATCCCATCAGAATGTCACCAACTACAAAGACAACAGGTAGATAAATCAATGAAGATGGGAAGAAACCAGTGTAAAAAGGATGAAAACACCCAAAACCAGAATGCCTTTCCTCCTCCAAGGGATCAAAATTCCTCACTAGCAAGGGAACAAAGGTGGATGGAGAATGAGTCTGATGAATTGACAGAAACAGGCTTCAGAAGGTGAGAATAACAAACTTCTCTGAGCTAAAAAAACATGTTCTAACCTAATGCAAAGAAACTAAGAACCTTGAAAAAAGGTTAGACAAAATGCTAACGAGAATAAACGGCTTAGAGAATAATACAAATGACTTAATGGAGCTGAAAAACACAACATTAGAACTTTGTGAAGCATACACAAGTTTCAGTAGCTGAATCCACCAAGCAGAACAAAGGATATCAGAGATTGAAGATCAGTTCAATGAAATAAAACAAGAAGGCAAGATTACAGAAAAAAGAGTGAAAAGAAACGAACAAAGCCTCCAAGAAATATGGGATTATGTGAAAAGACCTAATCTACGTTTGATAGGTGTACCTGAATGTGACAAAGAGAATGAATCCAAGTTGGAAAACACTCTTCAGGATATTATCCATGAGAATTTCCCCAACCTAGAAAGGCAGGCCACAATATTCAAGTCCAGGAAATATAGAGAACGCCACAGAGATATTCCTCAAGAAGAGCTACCCCATGGCACATAATCGTCAGATTCACCAGGGTTGAAATGAAGGAAAAAATGCTAAGGGCAGCCAGAGAGAAAGGTTGGGATACCCACAAAGGGAAGCCCATCAGACTCACAGTGGATCTCTCGGCAGAAACCCTACAAGCCAGAAGAGAGTGGGGGCCAATATTCAACATCCTTAAAGAAAAGTACTTTCAACCTAGAATTTCATATCCAGACAAACTAAGCTTCATAAGTGAAGAAGAAATAAAATCCTTTACAAACAAGCAATTGGTGAGAGATTTCATCACCACCAGGCCTGTCTTACAAGAGCTCCTGAAAGAAGCACTAAACACAGAAAGGAACAACCAGTACCAGCCACTCCAAAAATGTACCAAATGGTAAAGACCATTGACACAATTGAAGAAACTGTGTCAACTAATGGGCAAAACAACCAGCTAGTATCAAAATGGCATGATCAAATTCACACATAACAATATTAACCTTAAATGTAAATGGACTAAAAGCCCCAGTCAAAAGACACAGACTGGCAAATTGGATAAAAAGTCAAAACCCATTGGTGTACTGTATTCAGGAAACCCATCTCATGTGCAATGACACATAGGCTCAAAATAAAAGGATGGAGGAAGATTTACCAAGCAAATGGAGAGCAAAAAATAAAAAAGCAGGAGTTGCAATCCTAGTCTCTGATAAAACAGACTTTAAACCAACAAAGATCAAAAGAGATAAAGAAGGGCATTACATAATGGTAAAAGGATCAATGCAACAAGAAGAGCTAACGATCCTAAATATACATGCACCCAATACAGGAGCACCCAGATACATAAAGCAAGTTCTTAACGACCTACAAAGAGACCTAGACTCCCACACAACAATAGTGGGAGACTTCAACACTCCATGGTCAATATTAGACAGATCAACGAGACAGAAAATTAACAAGGATATCCAGGATTTGAACTCAGATCTGGACCAAGAAAACCTAATAGACATCTGCAGAACTCTCCATCCTAAATCTACAGAATATACATTCTTCTCAGCACCACATCACACCTACGCTAAATTGACCACATAATTGGAAGTAATCACTCCTCAGCAAATGCAAAAGAATGGAAATCATAACAAACAGTCTCTCAGACCACAGTGCAATCAAATTAGATCTCAGAATTAAGAAACTAACTCAGAACCGCACAACTTCATGGAAACTGAACAATTGGCTCTTGAACGTTGACTGGATAAACAATGAAATGAAGGCAGAAATAAAGATGTTCTTTGAAACCAACAAGAATGAAGACACAATGTACCAGAGTCTATGGGACACATTTAAGCAATGTCTGGAGGAAAATTCACAGCAATAAATGCCCACCAGAGAAGCCAGGAAAGATCTAAAATCAACATCCTATCATCAAAATTGAAAGAGCTAGAGGAGCAAGATCAAAAAACTCAAAAGCTAGCAGAAGACAAGAAATAACTAAGATCAGAGCAGAACTGAAGGAGATAGAGACACAAAAAACTCTTCAAAAAATTAATAAGTCCAGGAGCTCGCATTTTGAAAAGATCAACAAAATAGGCCACTAGCCAGATTAATAAAAAAGAAAAGAGAGAAGAATCAAATAGATGTAATAAAAAATGATAAAGGGGATATCACCACAGATTCCACAGAAATACAAACTACCATCAGAGATACTACAAACAAGTCTATGCACAAAAACCAGTAAACCTGGAAGAAATGGATAAATTCCTCTACACTTGCACCCTCCCAAGCCTAAACCAGGAAGAAGTTGAAACCCTGAATAGACTAATAAAAAGGTCTGAAGTCTAGGCAGCAATTAATAGCCTACCAACCAAAAAAAAGTCCAGGTCCAGACAGGTTCACAGCCGAATTCTACCAAATGTACAAAGAGGAGCTGGTATCACTCCTTCTGAAACTATTACAAACAATAAAAAAACAGGGAATCCTCATTAACTCTTTCTATGAGACCAACATCATCCTGATACCAAAACCTGGCAGAGACACAACTATAAAAGAAAACTACAGGCCAATGTCCATGATGAACATAGATGCAAAAATCTTCAATAAAATACTGGCAAACTGAATCCAACAGCACATCAAAAAGCTTATCAACCACGATCGAGTAGGCTTCATTCTGGGGATGCAAGGCTGGTTCAACATGTGCAAGTCTGTAAATGTAATCCACCACATAAACAGAACCAAAGACAAAAACCACATGATTATCTCAGTAGATGCAGAGAAGGCCTTTGACAAAATTTGACAGCCTTTTATATTAAAAATTCTCAATAAACTAGGTATTGATGGAATTATCTCAAAATTATAAAAGCTATTTATGACAAACCCACAGCCAATAACAGCCTGAGGGGCAAAAACTAGAAGCATTCCCTTTAAAAACTGGCACTAGACAAGGATGCCCTCTCTCACCACCCTATTCAATATACCATTGGAAGTTCTACCCAGAGAAATTACACAAGAGAAAGAAATAATGGGCATTCAGTTAGGAAGAGAAGATGTCAAATTGCCCCTATTTGCAGATGACATGATCCTATATTTAAAAGAACCCATTGTCTGAGACCAAAACCTCCTTAAGCTGATAAGCAACTTTGGCAAAGTCTCAGGATACAAAATCATTGTGCAGAAATCACAAGTATTCCTATACATCAATAACAGACAAACAGAGCCAAATCATGAGTGAACTCCCATTTACAATTGCTACAAAGAGAATAAAATACCTAGGAACACAACTAACAAAGAATGTAAAAGATCTCTTCAAGGAGTACTACAAACCACTGCTCAAGGAAATAAGAGGGGACACAGAGATGGAATAACATTCCATGCTCATGGTTAGGAAGAATCAATATTGTGAAAATGGCCATACTGCCCAAAGTAATTTATAGATTCAATGCTATCCCCATCAAGCTACCATTGACCTTCTTCACAGAACTGGAAAAACCACCTTAAACTTCATATGGAACCAAAAGAGCCCACATAGCCAAGAGTACCCTAAGCAAAAAGAACAAAGCTGGAGGCATCACACTACCTGACTTCAAACTATGCTATAAGCCTACAGTAATTAAAACAGCATGGTACTGGTACCAAAACAGAGACATAGACCAATGGAACAGAACAGAGGCCTCAGAAGCAACACCACACATCTGTGACCAACTGATCTTTGACAAACCTCACAAAAACAAGCAATGGGGAAAGGATTCCCTGTTTAATAAATGGTGTTGGGGAAACTGGCTAGCCATACGCAGGAAGCTGAAACTGGATGCCTTTCTTGCACCTTATACAAAAATAAACTCCAGATGGATTAATGATTTAAACATAAGACCTAACACTATAAAAACCCTAGAAGAAAACCTAGGCAACACCATTAAGGATATAGGCACAGGCAAGAACTTCATGACTAAAACACAAAAAGCATTGGCAGCAAAAGCCAAAATAGGCAAATGGGATCTAATTAAACTCCAGAGCTCCTGTACAGCAAAAGAAACAATCATTAGAGTGAATGGGCAAAGAACAGAATGGGAAAAAATTTTTGCAATCTACCCATCTGCAAAGGGCTAATATCCAGAATCTACAAAGAACTAAAACAGATTTACAAGAAACAAACAAACAAACCAATTCAAAAGTGGACAGGAGCAGACACTTTTCAAAAGAAGACACATATGAGGCCAACAAACATATGAAAAAATGCTCATCATCACTGGTCATTAGACAAATGCAAATCAAAACCACACTGAGATACCATCTCACGCCAGTTAAAATGGTGAGCATTAAAAAATCTGGAGAAAACAGATGCTGAAGAGGATGTGGAGAAATAAGAACACTTTTACAGTGTTGGTGGGAGTGTAAATTAGTTCAACCATTGTGGAAGACAGTGTGGTGATTCCTCAAGGATCTAGAAATAGAAATTCCATTTGACCCAGCAATCCCATTACTGGGTATATACCCAAAGGGTTATAAGTTGTTCTATTATAAAGACACATGCACACGTATGTTCATTGCGGAGCTGTTTACAATAGCAAAGACCTGAAACCAACCCAAATGCCCATCAATGATAGACTGGACAAAGAAAATGTGGCACATATACACCATGGAATACTATGCAGTCATAAAAAGCAATGAGTTCGTGTCCTTTGTAGAGACATGGATGAATCTAGAAACCATCATTCTCAGCAAACTGACACAAGAACAGAATACCAAACACCACATTTTCACTCACAGGTGGGTGATGAACAATGAGAACACTTGGGCACAGGGAAGAGAACAACACTTGCTGGGCTAGGTGGTGGGGTGGAGGGGAGGGGAGGGACAGTGAGGGGGCAGGCAGGATGGGGAGGGATAACACCAGGAGAAACGCCTGACATAGGCAATGGAGGGGGGATAGAGACAGCAAACCACCATGGCATGTATGTGCCTATGCAACAATCCTGCAGGATACAGGATGTGCACCTGTACCCCAGAGCCCAAAGTACAACAACAACAAAGAAAGCAAAGAAGCAGCAAAGGCACATCTTACATGGCAGCAGGCAAGAGAGCGTGTACAGGAGAACTGCCCTTTCTAAAACCATCAGATCTCGCAAGACTTACTAACATGAGAACAGCATGGAAAAAACCTGCCCCCATGAATCAATTACCTCCCACTAGGTTTCTCCCACAACATGTGTGAATTATTATAGTTGAAGGTAAGATTTGGGTGGGGACACAGATTCCTATGAGAAGTTCCAGCAAAGCAAACTCAAAAAGTTCTATGTGGCTGATTACCATTCTTGCTGTGCTTATATAAATAATCAGGCCAAATCTAATGAGACTAGACTTATTTTATAAACAAGAATCAAAGGAGTGGAGTAATTATAGAGAAAAATTTTATGTTTCAATGGAAAATAATAGTGCATCCTTGTAGGTTCTGTGTTGCACCTTTTGTCAGTCCCTAACAAATTCTCAATTCTTTTAATTTCCTCTGATCTGGCTACAACTCTTGAACATCTCTAGTTTTTTCCCTCCTTTCCTGGCTTGACATCGTGGGGAACTAAAACTGCCCTTTTCCCAAAGTCCTGAAAGCTGAAGCTAGACAACTCTCTATATAAGCTTCAAATAAATCACAACAGATTATGTCTGGACAGCCTTTGCTGGCTGCTGTGAGGGCCATTCAGGAAGTTCAACTAAATCCCAAATGCCACTATCAAAGACACTCAAACTGCAAACCAGGAAACCTGTCAGGTTGCTACTGCCATCCTCATTCTACCATCTAAAGGTGCTCTGAGCCCATTATCTAGAAATTTTCTTGTCTGGTTGCCCTTCAGACTCAGAAGCTGCACCTGATAATTTTGGTTGGTTTTTCTTTTATTTCTGTAGATACTGCCCTTATTTCATCCCTAATTGTTTATGACAACATCAGTAAATACACTCTACTACCAAGTCGGAACAGATGGTCCCACTGGTTGGTAAAGAACAAAAGGCGACTGCAGGAGAAATGGACTTACATTGTTGCTATGTTACATTCTTGCTGTGTCTCTTCTTTCCTTTGAACAAGAGGATGGACTAACAAAGAATCTCTCCTTGAAAAAAGTTAGGCTCCTTCGAATACTCTTCTCAACTAGTCCTCGGCTTTGCGACTTCTGTGTCTATCTTTGCATCACCGAATTTTAGAAAGCATCTTGTCAAGTCAGTTTAGCCAGAGTCCTCCACCCTTGATATCTGACTAACTTCCTCATTCTCTGTATCCCCCAGAAATTGCTGATTACCCTGGTCTGCCTTCAGCAAAAATCCTATTAGGTAGGTTTAGCAAAGAATTACCCTATCCTCTTAGTAATTTTCTATGCGTCTACCTCCTACACCACTCCTTGGCTATAAATCTCTCCTTTTCCTTGTATGTGGAATTGAGTCCAATCTCTTTCCCCCACTGCAAAACCCCACTGTAGTATTCCCCCTTACCATTCAAGTAAGTAGGCTGCCTTACCATTATTCAGTGTCACAAATGATTTTTTTCTTTAACAGAATGTAGAAAAATCAGCAATACAGACAAATAGAAAGGACATACTCCTCCCCATCCAACTCTGTGGACTCCTTTGTCTGGAGTTTTTCTATTTCTTTTCTATTTATGCTTCCAACAATGGGGTCATACCATAGTTACCACATTGTAACAGGATTTTTCTTTTTCTTAAATTACACTTTAAGTTCTGGGATATGTGTGCCGAACGTGCAGGTTTGTTACACAGGTATACACGTGCCATGGTGGTTTGCTGCATCCATCACCCTGTCATCTACATTAGGTATTTCTCCTAATGCTGTCCCTCCCCTAGCCCCTCACCCCCTGACAGGCCCTGGTGTGTGATGTTCTCCCTGTGTATGAGCATTCAGGTTGTTTTCAGTATTTTATTGTCACAAATCATGCTGCACTGCCTTACCTTGTACTTATATATTTTTATATTTTTGAAAGCAAATCATCAGGGTAGATCTTTAGAAGTGGAATTGCCGTGTCAAAAGGCAAATGCATATGTCGTTTTGTTAGATATTGAGGCAGTGACCCTGAAGTCAAACTAATCTGGGTTTTCATACTCTCCTACTTCCTGGAAATATGGTTAACCTCTAAACCGTTTCATCAGTCATCACCTGGCTGCTCAAAGTATGGCCCAAGGACCAGCAGCATCACCACCTGCTGGGAACTTGTTAGAAATGCAGAATCTCAGGCAGCCCCAGGTCTACAGAATCAGAATCTGCATTTTAAAAGATCTCCAGGTGTTTCCTATGCAGATGAAAGTTTGAGATGCTCTGATCTACACAACAGGAGGGGTGTTAGTAGTAATAGTACTGGTATTAGCTATTGCTCTAGATACATGCACCTAGTACAAGAAAACATAAATAAGGTCTTAAGCCAACAAGCAAAATCTTGAGGGAGAAAAAAAACAACAGCCACTTCACCCTTAACCACACCAGTAACACATCCTCTGTTCACTGCTTTGTCCAAGTACTTGTAACTTTGGAAAGTCACTTACTATGAGAGGCAAATGAAACCTGGTGGTAGGCAATATATGTCTCCTTAGTTGAAATATTAAACCTTAAAGAAACTGTATGTTACAACCTGTGGTGGGTTTGCCACAATATTATGTTTTGTTTTATACAGGGCCACAGTTCAGAGACTGTATCTCTTAAAATTTCTGTACCTTATTGACACGATGAAAAAAACTAGAGTTATCCTTGGTCCACTAGCTGCGATTAGAATCACCTGCAGAGCTTTATAAACACAATGTCAGGCCCCACCTCAAACCAATTAGAATCTTTTCAGTGTAGACCCCAGATATCAGGACACCTGATGCTTTAACACATCTCAGGTGATTCTAAATTTAAGTTGCCCTTCGGAACTTGTATTAGTTGTTTTCACACTGCTGTAAAGAAATACCCGAGACTGGGTAATGTAAAGAAAAGAGGTTTAAATGAACTCACAGTTGCTCATGGCAGGGGAGGCCAGGAAACTTAGAATCACGGTGGAAGGGGAAGGAGGCACGTCTCACACAGCAGTAGGCGAGACAGTGTGTGAAGGAAGCAAAGGGGGAAGTGCCCCTTATAAAACCACCAGATCTCGTGAGAACTCACTCACTATCAGAGAACAGCATGGGGGAAACCACCACTATGATACGATCACCTTTCTCTCTCAACACCTGGGGAGTACAGGGATTACAATTCAAGATGAGATTTGGGCAGCGACACAGCCAAACCATACCAGAACTACTGGGAGAAATTAAGCAAAGACTGTTCCCCTTTTTCAATTATATGTTTTAGAAAAAATATAATTCTCTCCCAAAATAATTAGCATATAGCAATTACTAATGAATCCCTTTGAAAACTTCTGTACCTCAAAAAATTCACAAGAAATATCACATGATAATCTAGGAAAGACATTTTCTATATATAAAAAAACCCAAAGAGTAATATTCTTAATATATGAAGAACATGTTAATATTCTTTTTTTAAATTTTATTTATTTATTTATTTATTTTATTTTTGAAAGAGAGAAAAAGAGAGGAAAGAAAGTGAGAGTGAAAGAAAGAAAAAAAAGAATGTAAGAGAGAAAGAAAGAGGAAGAGAAAGAGTGAGAGAGAACGGGATTCTTGTTCTATTGCCCAGGCTAGAATATTCTTAATATATAATATTCTTAATATATAATATCCTTAATATATAATATCCCTAATATATATTACTATTTTTAATATGTAAGAATATAAATATTTTAATATATAAAAATATAAATATTCTTAGTATAATATTCTCTTATGAATCAGTGAGGAAAAAAAAATTCCACTGGGGAAAAAGTGCTAGCTAACAAAGAAAAAGGAATTAACAGAAAACCAAACAGCAAATAAGCATGAAAATATTTAATCTTTTTAGTAATCAAAGAAATGAACTTAAAATAACAACTAGATACAATTTTCTACCACCAAAATGGAAAAATATGTATGTGTATAACAAGCAATATTTGTGAGATTTTTGAGAAATTGGTCATTTTTAACTGTGAATGGGAATGTAAATTGGAACAAACTTTCTGTAAGGCAGTTTGGTCCCACTTATCAAAACCTTAAAATATTCATGACCTTTGATACAGAAATTTCACTTCTGGAAATTTGGGAAAATCATTAAAGATGTGTATGAAGATTTAGCTACAAGAGTATATTGATGTTAGTACTATTTTCAATAAAGAAATGTTGAGATAATAAATGAAAACGTTCAACAATAGACATTGTCTACATAAAACATGAAGCCTCCATACTATGCAGCTACTTGAAATGATGTTGCAGAAATCTGCCTACTGATGTGAAAAAAACTTGTGATACATGGTGCCATGAAGAATCATGTTATACAAATGCTGAAGAGGATGTGGAGAAACAGGAATGCTTTTACACCGCTGGTGGGAGTGTAAATTGGTTCAGTCATTGTGGAAGACAGTGTGGTGATTCCTCAAGGATCTAGAAATAGAAATTCTATTTGACCCAGCAATCCCATTACTGGGTATATACCCAAAGGATTATAAATCATCCTACTATAAAGGTACATGCACACGTATGTTTATTACAGCACTATTCAAAATAGCAAAGACTTGGAACCAACCCAAATGCCCATCAATGATAGACTGGATAAAGAAAATGTGGCACATATACACCACGGAATGCTATGCAGCCATAAAAAAGGATGAGTTCATGTCCTTTGCAGGAACATGGATGAGAGTGATGAGGAGAGAGCAACACTTTCTGAGTATACCATTTTGTTTAGCTCTGGCTCTTAGAAATATAATGATATTTGGCCAGGCACAGTGGCTCATGCCTGTAATCCCAGTACTTTGGGAGGCCAAGGCAGGTGGATCACCTGAGATCAGGAGTTCGAGACCAGCCTGGCTAACATGGTGAAACCCTGTCTTTACTAAAAGAATACAAAAATTAATGCATGCCTAAAATCCCACCTACTGCTTGGGAGGCTGAGGTGGGAGAATTCCTTGAACCTGGGAGGCAGAGGTTTCAGTGAGCTGAGATTGTGTCACTACACTCTGGCCTGGATGACAGAGTGAGACTCCATCTCAAAAAAAGAAAAAAAGAAAAGAAATATAGCGATATTTTACATACCCTCTAAAACAAATAAGTAAATAAAGTTAACCAGGATGAGGAGGCACAGAATAATACGAGGCCCAAAGTGGAATACAAGCAATAGCAAATGAACCTAACTGTATTACAAATGAGTAATATAACCATACAGAAGGGGAGGAAAAGGACCTAATAAACTTTAGAAAATAATATCTTTACTGCGTATGTAAGTACGTAAGGCTAAAGACAGAAAGAGCCAGACAAATGTTATACTCTAGTTGGCAAATCTGTTTCCCGTGGGGGTAACGGGTTAGCAATTCTGTAACCCCCCATGTACGGTTTGGACAAATAAGCAGAGTGATCAACTCATCTTGATTTTCCTGGACTTCCCCGGGTTTAAAACAGAAAGTCCCATATCTCAGGAGCCCTCCCAGTCCCAGAAAAATAAGAAAGGTTGGACACCCTATATACATGCGAATGTATTTTAGATCAGAAGAGTGAAATCTCATTGCTGGAGGAAAAAAAAAAAGCTACCAATAAGAAAGGGAGAAGAATAAAATTAATCTTGGGGTATTAGATTGGAACTAGAGGTGTCAATATAAATTTGTGGTTTTTGATACAGAAATGAACAGCTGAATATGTATACGTGAGTTAGTATACACACACGTTTCCTAATTCTGCTTGCTTTGAGGCCTAAGGGTGATGACCCAGTAGCACAGAGATTTTGGTTTTGAAATACTATTCTCCAGTAAAAGAAACCAGGGCTCTTTGGAGAAACTGATTCCAGACTGGGGCAAGGAAAATACAAGATAAGCCTGTGGTGCCAGATGTTAAGAAAGTGCTTGATAAGAATGGGGTACATTGAAAGGACCCAGGAATCAACTGAAGGAGCCCATAATTGCCAAAGCTGAAACAATTTAAGCAACAGGACAGGCATAGTGGCTCATGCCTGTAATCTTAGCACTTTGGGAGGTCGAGGTGAACAGGTTGCTTGAGCCCAGGAGTTTGAGACCAGCCTGGGCAACACTGTCTCTATTAAAAATACAAAAATTAGCAGGGTGTGGTGGCACATGCCCGTAAACCCAACTACCTGGGAGGCTGAGGTGGGAGGATCACTTCAGCCTGGGAGTTCCAGGCTGCAGTGAGCCAAGATCGCGCTACTGCACTCTTGCTTGGGTGACAGAATGAGACCCTGTCTTAAAAAACAAACAAACCTTAAGCAACAAAATAAATGATAGTTTTGGATTATAACCCATAGAATAAAGTACATAACCATGAGTTCACACTGACATAAATAAATAATTGGTAAATAAGTAAACGGGGAAGAAGGGACAGCTTTGCTTTACAAAAGAACTCAAATGTAGAAGGACTGAGTGAAGTGAAAATCATCGTAAAAATTATTGTAGACAAAAATTCACCGATGGATGCTAAAATTAGTGGGCAAAAGTTTGAAGAGAAACAAAACGCTAGCCTTGTCTCAAGTATCTTCCCCAAGATATTCATCAATTACCAAGAAGAAAATGGTAACTTTACAGTAGAAAAACTGTATACACCACCTAGGCCAAGTGATCAATGTTAACATCGCCTGTAATAAGATGTTAATCTCAAGAAACCCCTGCTATCATGCACTGAGAACAAAAAAACACTGCTGTGATGTTCTCGCCAAAAATTGTACAACCTCAATCTGAACATGAGAAAACATCAGACAAACCCAGATGGATATTTTATGAAATAACTGGCCAGTGCTCATTGAAAGGGTCAAAGCATTGATAGATAAAGAAGGACCAAAAACTATCCCAGATTGGAGTATACTAAATGCCATGTGGAATCCTGGCTTGGATACTAGAACAGGAAAAGAATATTAGGGGAAAAACATGAAATTGGAAGAAGGTCTATTTTTTAGTTAATAGTATAGACTGGGTACAGTGACTCATGCTTGTAATCCCAGCGCTTTGGGAGGCTGAGGCTGAAGGACTGCTCTCTGAGGCCAAAAGTTTGAGACCAGCCTTAGCAACAAAGTGAGACCCCATCTCCATAAAATTTTTAAAAATAGCCAGGCTTGGTGGCGCATGCCTGTAGTCCCAGCTACTCAGGAGGCTACGCTTGGAGGATCACTTGAACCCAGGAGTTTGAAGTTACAGTGAGTTATGCTTGCGCCAGCCTCCAGCCTAGAAAACAGAGTGAAACCTTGTCTCTAAAAGAGAAAAATAAAAAGGTATAGTATCAACACTGATTTCATGGTTTTGATCATTATTGTATAATTTTATAATTTTTTAACACTAGAGGAAGCTGGGTCAAAGGTATATGTAGGCTCTCTATACTATTTTTGCAATTTTTACACCTAAAATCATGGCCAAATAAAACATAAAAATCTGAAAATAAAATAAAGTCACAGCTCTCCCCACTATAAGGCCATTTCATAGTTGGTACCTGCTAACCAGCCGCCCCACCCCAAAGCTCCATGACATAATAATCTCCCTAACCTAGCCCTGTTACCCAATGCAATGCTGACACATCAAGGTGCTCAGGAAATGGTTGGTTTTTACTAGTTTATCACTAGATAATAATGTACCATTTTAAGTTACTTTACTTGGTTAATGAATGCTTATTTGGTGACAAGCTGGTGGCAGGCTTTTCCCTCTTTTTTAAAGCTGGTCTAAGTCAGCATGAAACTTTCTCAGCCCAGGTAACTTGGGTTATAATCACAAGAACACTGTGAATTCTGATTTTCTTTTCCTAATAAGATCCAACGCTATTATTAATTTTACAGTTGCAAATAATGCTAGTCAGCATTTATTATATGCCCACTCAGAATCATATTCAAAAAAAGGAAATCCACATTTGTTCCTGTAGGTATTTTTTTTAGACATCACCTTATAAAGCATGGAATTATAAAATTCTGTTTTCTATGTCACCCTCTTCATGCACAGCAGAGACTTGTGATCCCCTAAAGGGAAGAAGGGCACAACAGGCATCCCTCAGTCACCTGGATGACCCTGTTTGTTCTCTGATCTTCCGTCCTCCGTGGTTCGGTTCCTGGTTTCTGCTCTTCTGGAGTAACATAACTTAGCTCTCTCACCTGGAAAAATGGAGAAGATAATATCACAAAGCAGGGTTGTGGTGAAGATTAGATCACAAGATGTGTAAATAACCATTGTACAAAAGCATGCACAAGCACTCGGTAAATGCTCATTTACTTGTTTCCTTCAGTTTCTTCTGTGCCGCTGGGCCTGCTTAACCCATTAACATATAACAGCGTTTGGCATTAAATAAGGTTTGATGCAGTCCCCAAACTAGAAACGAGAGGGTCAACCTATAGGCTACTGTTCCAAGGTTTATAAACAATTGTAAGATTATATAAAGTACCCTAACACACTGTAAGCTCAGTAAACACGTCAACAATCTAAATATTCAGTATTAAAAATTCGATCAATAGGAAATACGCTGATCACAGTAAGAATCAAACATTTTCTGGGTAGTTGTATTTGTCTCTTATCGGAAATTTTCAAAGAGATGATTTGCATAATTCAGACCACTTAGAAAGTTTTTAGAGCATATTAGGGCTGATGACTTCTTGATCAGTTACTCAGTAGTACACAGAGACATGTTCAGTGAAAATGTGTTATTAACCATGATAATTAAGATGACAACAGTGTTTGATACTGATAAATTCATTTTAAAAGAATTAATCCTATTTTTGCCCTCTTTAACATCCTCAATCTTCCTATTTAAAATTGTAATAGTTGTAGTAGCAAGAGTTTATTAAAAGCTTACTATATTATAGGCATTATTCTAAATATTTTACAGTATTAACTCATTTAATTCTCCCCAAACCTTATTGTAATGATAACAGCTAGTGGTTCTATAGCATTTACTATGTGCCAGCAATTGTTCAAATACTTTTATGTATTAACTCACTTACATCTCACAGCAGAACTGTGATGAAATTACAGTTGTTAACTCCTTTGTAAGAAGAAGAAAAGGAACTTGCTGAAGACTGCAAGCTCAGCATCAGGCAAAATCAAAGTCCTGGGAAATAATAGATGTCATTCTATCACTTTACTTTTGGCTGTCACAGGTCCTATTTACTTTTGTGTCTGCCAACAAAAGAACACTTGACACTGTGTCCTAATAACGGATAAACTAGGCCATTAAAGGAGACTTCAGATCACCATCAGAGAATTGCTAAAATAAACATAATATCTGAATATGCTTGATCTATTTTCCTTTGTCATTTTCAACATTCTGCTGAATTTCTTGTCTCTGGATGTGTGTGTGTGAATTTCTTGTCTCTGGATGTGTGTGTGTGTGTGTGTGTGTGTGTGTATACGTATGCATGTGGGGGAGAAAGAGAGAGAGAGAGCGCGTGCGTACAAGAGAGCACTCCTTTCCTGCCTCCTGTCTTGACATCATGAAGAACTAAAACTGCCCTTTTCCCAAAGTCCTGAAAGCTGAAGCCAGACAACTCTCTCTCTATAAGCTTCTAATAATTCACAGCAGATTATGTCTGGACAACCTTTGCTGGCTGCTGTGAGGGCCATTCAGAAAGTTCAACTAAACACCAAATGCCACTAGCAAAGATACTCAAATTGCAAACCAGGAAACCTGTCAGATTGCTACATGCCTGCTACCTGATCCTGCTGTAACCATCTTGCACCCAACGGGGAGTTAGCACACTGGGGATGACAGAGGGGAAAGAGTCTGGGTCTTTGATAATACAATTGAGTAGGTGAACTAACAGATCCTAGACTTACTATACCTCTCTTATATAAAACAATAGTCTTATTGTGAAAGCAATTTTCAGTTTGGGTTTCTGTACTTGAAGCCAAAAACCTTCTGATACAGATCTATTAACTGTACTTATATTTCCCTCCATGTTTCATGTAATAGTTGTTTCACGGAGGGAAATATGAGTATAGTTAATGTATCTGTATAAGAGTATACCTTATCTTGGTATACGCTTCAGAGATACAAACATGCAAACCACGCATACAAACAAACACACCAGAAGGTCTCACTACAAATCAGTGCAGTAACAAACAATCCCCAAATCTCAGTGACTTAAAACAACACGTGTTCATTTCTTACCATGCCTGTTGCTCATGTCTACTGTGAGTTGGCTCTGTGTCATCCTCTCTCTGGGACTGAGACTGATGGAGAGCACTAACTTGAAAAATTGCATGTCACTGCAGCAGAGGACAAAAGACATCCTACAGATCTCACGCTGGCAATTGGATGCTGTAGCCCAGAAGTGACACACATCATTTCCTCTTCCAACTCACTGACCAGAACTAGTCACACAACCCTGCCCAACCACAGGATGAGGAAATGCAATGGGACCCTGTGCCTAGAGTGGGAGGAGACGTGGAACAGCACTAAAGACTACCAACGTTTACTAAGTATTGAAGCTGCTAAATAGGGCTATTCAACAGGGCAGGAGAAATGAGGGGCGGCCAGTAAGTAAGGGAGAGAGTTTTGTTGTTGTTAGCATTTGGATTTTCTTAAACCTTGAAAGACTGAAGTATGACCATAGAGACAAGTGCACAAATTGTAAATGTACAGCTTAATGAATTGTCAGAAAGTGAACTCATTTGTAAAATTATCACCTAGATCGAGAAATAAAACATTACCAGTTCCCTAGAAACCCACGTTGTGATCCCTCCAATTTCTACTTCTGTTCTTCCTCCTAAAGTTATCCTATAGACTGAAAATTTTAAAGTAGTACACATTTTCACACGCATCATGAGGGAAGTAGAAAGTATCATTCCCTTGGGGTTTCTCTAAACCTTGGGGAGAATGACTATACTGTTATTTTGGATAATTGAAACCTACAGAGGGTAAAGAATACGTTTGAGTTTACTAGGAAGTAGCACAAACCAGGGAGAACTAGTATAACGGGGGAGTGGGAGGGCCTCCTGAAGACGCTCTCAGTTCCCAGATCCGAGGTTCTTGGCCTCTCTTACCCCGAAGAATGGGGAAAGGGACCCCGGAAGCACGGTGAGTTTGCCATTGGAATTAATATTGTGGACTCTATATTTGCGGAAAGTGATTTATTAGGCAGAAAGAGAGACAGAGAGAGAGAGATGAGAGAGATGAGAGAGAGAGAGATGAGAGAGATGAGAGAGAGAGGGAATGAGAGAGAGAATGAGAAACAGCTCCCAGGCTGCCATGGGAGAGGATCCAGAGAAGGGAAGGAATCCTTACAGGGAGGGAGCAGGGGAGTTTTCAACCCTTGAGTTATTCCTGCCCCATTCATGTTCTCGTCCAATGAGAGGAGCTCTTTCAAACTTCCTCTGGAGCGATTGATCTTTGACTCTGACACTGGATTGGCTATTTAGTCCACAACAGAGCCCCCAGCTCCCAGAGCTTCGGGCAGGGTTTTTGGACAAAGGAGCCCACCTTCTCTACCTAGCCCGCCGGGAAACCCGGACAAAGAATTTTACGTCTCCGGATGGAGAGGGATGGAGAGGTGGGGCCGGGAAACTTCTGCCTTTGAAACCCCGCCCCTTGCAGACCCGGGAAGAATCCCTCACTAGGTTCACTATGTTCTGCGAGACTTGGAGGATGGAAAGTTCTGCAAATGGAGATGATGCAGATGCTTGCTCCCCTGCACTCCTCATCACAGGTGTCAGGACCTGTGATGAGGCTGTATCTTGCTTCTTGGGAGTTAGCATTGACCTTCTCGGCTTTGGAGTCTTGCAGCCCAGGCTGAGATAGACTGAAATCCTGATGAGTTTCTCTGTGGCAACTATGCCTGATAAACAACAGAGGGCCAGACTCAACACTGGTACTGGGAACTGTAAGGAGAAAGGGAAATGATAGCAACCAAACTGGACAAAGGCCAGGCCCTGCCCTGTCTCCTGGTCAACACTCAGGAGTCCAGTTCTATACAATGGTGAGGTGGTGGTGGTGGCGGTAGTTAAGTGTCCCAGTAATGACTGCTTTTGTACGTCCTCCCAGACAAGGAGGTACGGGCACAAAGCCAGATATAATTTAGCTTAAAACAAAACAGGCCAGGCATGGTGGCTCACGCTTGTAATCCCAGTACTTTGGAAGGTAGAGGTGAATGGGTCACTTGAGCTCAGGAGTTCAAGACCAGCCTGAGCAACATGGTGAAACCCCCGCCGCCCCTACGGAAAACACACAAATTAGCCAAGTGTGGTGACGCGTACCTCTAGTTCCAGCTACTTAGGAGGCAGAGGTGGGAGGATCTCTTAGGCCTGGGAGGTCAAGGCTACGGTGAACCCTGATCTTGCCCTGCCCTCTACTCCAGCTTGGGCAAGAGTAAGACCTTGTCTCAAAACAAACAAACAAACAAACAACACCACCCTAATTAAACACTAAAAGACAACAACAACCATATTATGCTGTTTCTTGTCCCTGGATTTAAGGAGCAAATTTAAGTGGAGCCGTGTCTGGACTCAGCAGAAAGTGCTGCAATTTACTGATGATGTCTACCACGGTGCATCTAAAGCTATACTGTCTGCCATCCTTGTTGTGGAGTTTGGTAAAATCATGTTCCTCTCCCTCCTCGCTTATGGGATAGGAAAGGCGATAGAGTGGTGGGTAGGGCCTCTTTCCTCACTTGTTATCTGAGCAGAGCATAGTAATTCCATCTTCCTCCTATGCCAGGTGGACTGTGAATGTGAACTTGTTCTCAAAATGCAGTTTCACCTCCCTGTTGTTTTTGATGTCCAAGTCTGAGGTAAGGCAGCAGAGCAGAGGGTTGACAGTGTGCGTGTTCTCTGTGAAGCCCAAGGTGTACCAGTGCCCTGAAATAAACTGGGGAGGGGGCACACAATGAGTGTATCATTCTGGGTCCAACCAGAGAAGCAGATGAATATGTAAATATAATTCATTTGAAACACAATTATAAGAGCTGGCTAGCAGCCTCCACGAGGTGTCTCCTTCACTAATGTTTGAGCCTGAAATCCATGAGCAGGCAGGCAGGGAGGAGAGCTGACGAGAGCAGCCTAGAAACCCACGGTGCCAGACTGAAACCCATCCTTTTTTCCCCCTCACCTTGATGATGAGGGTATCCTGCAGAAGCTGGGCCCTGTGTCATGTTGCTGAACAAGTCAACACCCAGCTCAGGGGTCAGAGAAGCTGTAGGAAGGTCCAGGGGGAAGGGAGGGCAGTGGCAGGCCCAACCACTGCTTCATGTCAATGGGGTGAGTCAGCAGATCAGCAAAGCTTGTCCATGCGCTGCAAAATGGCTGCCCCCGCCCTGCCTCCTTCCAACTCTCATGAGAGAATAGCCCTCTAGCTCTTCCTAACTGGAAACAAGGGAGAAAGAATTCTGGGAACTGTAGTCTAGCCTAGCCAAGTTAGCACATTCCAAAGCCACTGGACTGAGCATAGAGCCAAGCCTCACAAAGGCTACGGCTCTGCCCACTTCTCAGAAAGTGAGTTTGGTCTTTAAACCAACACCATGTCCTCCCAGCCAAGTTTCCCCAGCTGTTTTCTGCCCCTGCTAGCGGAGCCACTTATGTTATTCCAGGCCAAGGAGCAGATACCCAGATAGAACACGTACAAGATATTTACTAGGGGAAACACTATGAAATAAAACAGGGAGAAAGCCGAGAAAGGCTTGGAGAGCTTTCATACCATGATGAGAATCCAACCCTGGGGAAGGAAGAAATGAAGGTTGGGTAGAAGTGACAGACTTTGATGCAATTCTAAGGAAAGTTGGGCAATACTGCCTGTCAGACAACCCCTGCATTTCCCTGAGACAGGTCTGCTTTAGTATCCTGATGCACTTAGGAGCATCATTTGGGAAGCATGACCTGCAAAAAAGGCAGAGATGGATTTCAGAGCACAGCGTTGCGGGCCTTCGATCAATTGCACTCTCTGCAGGAGGAGGTCCAAGGGTGCCTTGTTCTGGCCATGCTGCCTCCTTCTCATTTCTTGCTTTGATCAAAACTCAGATCCAGCCCACCTTCCTCTTCTGGAGCATCAGAAGTAACCAGCTAGGGCCAGGAGTCTTGCTGGCACCCTTTTGTCCAATGCCTGATTTCTGTTCAGTCAGGAGAAGCTTTGTTAGGAGTACATGGTGGCCATACTTGGAGGTGAAGGGAGTTCCACAGTATTCAAGGAAGATGGAATTGTTGCCTTGATCATACAATGGGTCTAACTTAGGTCATTTCATGAAAGTGTTTGGCTAAATATTAAACATTCCTGATGCCCTGTGATTTATTACATATTTCTTAAGAAAAAAAAAAAAAACAGAACCAGTGAAGCTTTCTGCAATAAAGGGGGAAGTATGGGATTTGCTAGAGATCAGGATTTGGAAAATATAGGTCAAGGCATTTTCTGCAGTCTTTTATTTCTATTCTCTTGAGAAATCGAAGGTAAGCATCTGCAACAAATGAATGTAATGAAATGGAAATAATTTTTGCCTAGGCATTGGAAAGTTAAGGATTCATTAAAATGTTAACTCCTGGAAGGCAAGGATTGTTTTTCCAAAGCTGTGTGCCACCTAGCAGGTATCTGTACAGAACACGACATAGTTGCTCTTGGGTGGTGAGTCTATTGAGTTTTTGGCTTTCTTTTCATAGCTGCATAACAGCAAAAATAAATTCACATTGTTCATGTGAAATGTGGGGGTGGAATGCACCCCAGCCTTACCAAGACCTGCTATTAGTATCTTGTGTTCATAGCCAACAAACTCCACTTTTGCAATAAGTACAAATTACACATTTGCAATTCTACTTTTTCTGTAATGCTCACTCACCAGCGATTTTTCCCATCAAGGATACAGTCCCCATCATGATTACTCATCTATGCAAAGATGGAGTGTGAGTTGCTCTACTGACCTTTGTTCGCAGTTTTCTGCCTGCAGGGTCAAATTATGCATTTTTAATGAGCATTCATCAATGACAATATGAAGGGCTGATTTGCTAGATTGTTGAAACCTGTACTGACAGCTAGCAAATGTATGAAAATGACCATGAAGAAGTCATCTCCCCTGCCTAACGGGAAGAACACAGAGGCAAATTGTCTTTATTCCCTGTTAAGCCCTAAAAATGGGAACAACAGTTCCTTCAGATCCGGATTCCCTGGAGAGCATTAGTGTTTTCAGGTTTACAGATGAATAAGCCTCACATGCTCATTAGGACCCATCGACCTCCTAATCAGCGCGGGAGATACTGAAAAGCAACCCTCTATTAGTGATTTCTGGCTAGGGCACTAACTGTCTTGAAAGAACTTGCTGTCTCCTAATTTAAAGCAGTCCCCTGGGTTTAGCAATGTTTGCAGAAGCTTGATAAACAGTCTGTTCTGACACATTGCAATTGCTGGCAGCTTCACACCAGGATCCTCATCAGGTTTAAAGACTGAGAAGTGAATTTATTAATATCTCCCAGTCAGGACCCTGCACTGGTGCAACAGTTATCATCAGGAACTGGGATGAAGAATAAATTGGGGGTGGGCACGGTGGCTCACGTCTGTAACCCCAGCGCTTTGCGAGGCCAAGGTGGGTGGATAACTTGAAGTCAGGAGTTCAAGACCAGCCTGGCCAACATGGCAAAACCCTGTCTCTACTAAAAATACAAAAAATTAGCTGGGCATAGTGGTGTACACCTGTAATCCCAGTTACAAAGGAGGCTGTGGTAGGAGAATTGCTTGACCTGGAGAGGCAGAGGTTGTATTGAGCCAAGGTCGTGCCACTGCACTCCAGCCTGGGCAATATAGCAAGACTCTTTCTCAAAAAAAATAAAAAAAAAAAAAAGAGAATGAATTAGACACATGCTGAGAGCCCCAACCTTTGATTACTTAGAAAACAAGCCTGAATATCTTTCCCATTGATAATAGCATCTCTGTTTACCGTTCTCTTGCATTTCTTTCTTCATAGCTCGGCCCGTCAATTTCGCCTGTAAAAAGTCTCTCATAGCTGTCTCTTTCTCTCCTTTTTTCTCCCACAATTAGGGCCTGTATTCAGCCACATTGTAAGGTACAAGGAAAGCCATCATAGCCGGCAAATAGCCACTGGTGAGTGTTCCTCTCACCCCATATAAGCCCTGCGCCTCTCTCTTCAGACCCAGCACACACCAGAGCCTCCAGACCGGTTAGGTGATCTGCTCTGCGTAGGCTCTTACCACCTGTGATAGGCTGATAAAAGCCCCCCAGGGACAGCAGGTCTGTGGAAGCTTACATTAAAAGTCAAACACCTGTGAATATTATTTTAAATGGTCAAAGATGTGAATAAGGGAGGAATTTCGAGATGAGGAGATTGTATTGGATTATTTGGATGGGCTCTAAATGCAATCACATGTAGCCCTCTAAAAAGGAGGCAGAGATTTGACAGCTGACACACAGAGAAGGCCATGTGAGTATGAACAGGGAGAGACTTGGAGATATTGGCCTTCAGAATTGAAGTGATGTAGCCATAAACCCAAGAATATCAAAGCCACCAGAAAATGGTTTTTTTTTTTTTTTTTTTTTTTTTCTGAGATGGAGTCTTGCTCTTGTCGCCCAGGCTGGAGTGCAATGGTGCAATCTCAGCTCACTGCAACCTCCGCCTTCCGGGTTCGAGCAATTCTCCTGCCTCAGCCTGCTAAGGCAATTTTGTAAAGGAGGTGATTTTGTAAAACTACAAATATTAGCCAGGCATGGTGGTGCATGCCTGTAGTTCCAGCTACTGAGGAGGCGAGGAAAGAGAATGGCTTGAACCTGGGAGGCAGAGGTTGCAATAAGCAGAGATCACGCCACTGCACTCCAGTCTGAGCAACAGACTAAGACTCCAACTCAAAAACTAAAAATAAAAAAGAACTCCTGGTCTTAAGTGATCTTCCTGCCTCAGCTTCTCAGATCAATGGAATTACAGGAGTGAGCCACCACACCTGGCAAGTCTGTTCTTAGGAGATTATTACTTATTATTCTACTTTGAATTTTCAAATCAACTTTATTAAGGTATAATTTACACATAACAAAATGCACTTATTTTATTTTTATTTATTTTATTTTGAGACAGAGTCCTTGAGTTGCATTTATAATGTGTGAACATTTCTATATGTTACACTTCAATTAAAAGTACAAAAAGTCTTAGGAGGCCTCAGGCCACTGGAAGTGAACACAACTAACCCCTCTGAGGACCCTCCAATCCAAGATGGACATATGTCCCCTTGGAAGTACATGGAAGCAGATGAAGACTCCCAAGTTCCCAGATTCCCCCATTAGCCACTCTTCAGCGGCTGCTTATGGTCCTCCCCTCACCCTCTCTTCCCCAGACAGCCCCCAAACATCTAGATGCACTTGGCTTGCTCTCTCCCTGTCCCATCTCTGGATTTAGTATATGTCCTCCACCCTCCCCATTGACAGCAATGTAGACAGACAAGTGCTGAGTTTGTGCCCACCTACTGCATGCCATGCACGGTGCTGGTCATCGTGGGTGGCAGATGTGAGCAACACACGGAGCCTTGAGGAGCAGAAAGGGACACAAATCACTTCAGCACAAGGTAGTTTGTGTTAAATGCCATGTAACTTGCATCCCCGGCTCCATCCTACAGACAGTGTCTGAGAATAAACCCCGCTAACATGTGAGTCCTCTGTGCTCTAGCCCAGCTGTTTGGGTTGCAAGAAAGAGACTCACTCCAGTTACGTCATAGGGTAGAGGTTTATTGGAAGGCCATTCTGGATGGGCTCCCAGCAAGAGTCTGGCAATGGAGCATGAAAAGGAATGGGGCTGGAATGAGGGAGGTGCGGCCTCTGCTACACAAAGTTCATTTGTCCTCCAACTGCCTCCCAGCCTGTTAGCTCCTGTGCCAACTCCCCACTTCTCTCTGGTTTTCAGCCCAAATCCTAGAGCAGGGGGCTCTTAGCTCCTCCCACCATCTGCACCAGGCTGCAAGGGAAGTCACTAGCCCACTCGAGAGCTCTCTCCTCTCGGTCCCTGATTCCCAGGGGCACATCATTCCTTCTTGGTAACGCATCCTCTTTAACAGCCCCTGACGTAGGTTCCTCCGGGAAAAGGACAGGAGCTCACTCAGTCATGGACAGGGATGTATCTGGAGCAGGAACAAGGATGCTGACAACACCTGTGTCTGTCCTCACTCATGTAAGTGCCAGTAAGGCAGTACCCATCCCTGGGGGTAAGGGTGGTGGTGGGAATGAAGGCATCTCTTCTTCCAGGGGCCAAATCTGGCACAAGGATGTCTGCTGAGGCAACTGCACTGCCTGACACACTCTCTCCCTAGGAAAACACCAAACCTTTTTTATTTCCTCAGTCTTAAGTGTGGGAGTGATCACCTCTTCCAGGAAGTCCATGACCAGAATGGCCAGGGGCACACCCTGGCCCTCAGTAGATGGGCACTGAGACAAAACATGGCCTGCTGGTGGCATTCCCATTAATGTCAAAAGTCCCAGGGATGAGCCCACAGTTGGGAGTTCTTTGGAAACCCAATTCCAAATGTCCTCTGGACTCAGAAGAAAAACTGCATTTCCCAGCCTCCCTTGTAGCTTGGAGTGGCCATGTGACAATACTCCAGCCAATGTGAAGTGAGTGGAAAAGTCATGTGCAACTTCTGGGGTGCATCCACCATGGGCATGGGTGTGCTTCTGCCTCCATTCTTCCCTCTTCTGGCTGGAGGGAATGTGGACAGAGCGGGGCCATGGTGAGCCTCACAATCAAAGGCAACATTTTAGGGATAGAGAAAAGGAAGATAGAAGGATCCTGAGCCCCAACACCTTAAACCATCATAACAGCCAGACTATCACCGGAGAGAAAAATAAAATTTGATCATGTTGAAGTCACTGTATTTGGTCTCTTGTTACAGCACCCTAACTTATATTCTGCCAAATACAGAGTGCCTTGGCGAACCTCTGAGGATGCAGGATGCTCGAATCCAACCAAAGTCCAGGGTGGCTTTCGAGGAGAAAGATGTGAAAGGGCAGGGCTTCCTTTGAGGGAGACAGAGAGAGAGGGGAGGACATCCAGAGAAGAGAGAGCAAGAGAAGTGGTCAACATGATCGACTCGGGGCTCCTCAGTATCCTCCAGGGTCAACACCCTCCTGGGTAGACTGAGGTTTATCCCCACCTCTCGCCACCCATTTCTGGTGGGGAGGGGTGGGCAAGAGGCTTGGAGCCAGGTCATAAAAAGTCAGATGTCACAGAGCTGTTTTCACAGAGGCAGGCAGGACCCAATGCTGCATTCACATTCACAGGCCGGAGTCATCACAGGCACTGGCCACCTTCTCCTCCAGAGGGCAGGCAACACCGCCAGTCAGTCCAGGGGCGGGTCACAGGATGAGGTCTCGCATGTGGCTACATCAGGATCAATGAGCTTCCCACAGAGAAAAACCTGGTCACAGGAGGCCTCTGGGAGCCAGGGCAGGCCCCAGGCCTCCAGCCTTAGGTAGGGTCCCAAGAGGATTGCTGGGAGTGTGCGTGGCTGGCAGTGTGACTTGGAACCCTGGCCCGCCAGGTGAATCAGCTGCAGAAGGACACAC
The DNA here is from genome assembly GCA_963573385.1 of Cacajao melanocephalus. NCBI lineage: Eukaryota > Metazoa > Chordata > Mammalia > Primates > Pitheciidae > Cacajao > Cacajao melanocephalus. The sequence goes on from CAUYLG010037024.1 coordinate 45,238, forward strand.
CACAGGGGAGGAGAAACTGACTTTCACTTCTGCCCGGTGACGGTGACGGGCAGGCTCAGCAGTGGGGAAGAGCGGCCTCAGAACAGTGGTGGGGGAGTCAGAAAATGTGCCTTGGAAATGGAGGGGATGCTGCTAAGTCCAGAAAGTCTCCCCTAGTCCTCTACGGCAGCCACCAGCAGACACAGGGGTTCTCTGTGCCCCAAGCAGCGCTCTCCTATCTCCTGAGGGGCTCCTGGTTCCCTGTACGGTCTTCCCACCCTCCCCCTTGGTCCCAGGCACCATCCCATAAATGGCATCAGCCTCCAGATGCCAGCCAGCACTGTGGGTTAGCTGGGTATTACGTCTACCCACGTGTGTTGAATGGATACCTGCGTGGTCTCTTTCTGAGAAGCCATCTCCACCGAATTCTCACCCGTGTTCGGCTTATAAACACGCCTCTTTCTGCAAGGTCCAGAGTGGACTCAGAGAGCCTCTCCCCTCCCCACCGCCTGCCCCCAGTTCTCTCCCGCTTCCCACAGGCTGGCTCCAGACCACCCACAGCACAGAGTGTGGGAGCCTCATGGAGAGCGGGTGCTTCCTCTCTCTTCCTCCCCAGCCCGTGCTTCAGCACAGCCAGGACAGAGAGGAGGAAAGAAGAAAACTACAGCAATGAGGATTTAGGGGCAATTCTAGAAGGGATTCCCAATTTGGAGGGGCAGGCTGGGAAGTAGGCAGCCTGTGAACTTGAGAGGAGGGAGGTTCTCCTAAAGAACCTGGGGGAATCTGGGGGGAGGATGAGGTGGCCTTCCCCACCCCAATCTTCTGGCCCATCCCCCACTCCAGACCCACCTCCAGGTGTGCCAGGCCCACAGGCCCAACAGCAGGAGCAGGAGGACCACCAGCATTCCCAGGGCCCAGAGCAGCTGCTGGAACTGATGCAGGCGGTGCAGGGCTGGAACACAGAGCGGGGCTCAGGGCAGTCACAGCTGCAGGCCCCCAGTGCTCCCTTCCAAGGGGACCCACCCAAGATGAAACCTTCTACCATTTGCTTTATCTCTGAAGCTCCCTCCATGCAAGGGAGCCCCTAGCAATAAGTTTCAAGTAGACAGGCAAGCCGTGCTGTAGCAGAAGGAATACAAAGAAGGAACCCTTGGGTCTAAGAACCAGGCATTTGTGCAGAGTGGCCTGGGGGATGGAGCCCCCTTCCCTCACCTCTGGCCCCAAAGTAGGCGGAGGTAGAGGCAGAGCCCAGGGCATTTGAGGCAGAACACACGTATTCCCCTTGGTCGCTGGGCCTCAGAGCCTCGATGTCCACCCTCAGGGCATTGGGGGAGGCCAGGACATGGATGTGTGGCTCCGCAGGAACACCCCGGGGCTGACTGGAGGCCACCAGTCGACTGCCAAGGTGGAGAGTCAGGCTGGCGAGGGGCTCACTCTCCACTCGGCAATCCAGGATGCCCTGGAGGCCATCCTCAGGCTCCACGAAGACCGTCATGGTGGGCGTCTTGGGAGGGTCTGTGGGGAGGAAGGGAGTGTGGTGATTACAGAAAATGACCACAAATTCCTCCTCCCTGTATCCATGCACAGTGACTTTGCTGCTCCTTGAATTAAGAGGCAGAACCTATTTCCTCACTCCTTGAATCTGTGACTCCATTTGACTAACTGAAGAAAGAAGTGATGTTGTATAACTTCAGAGCCAGACCTTAAGAGGCCTGTAGCTTCTGCGCTTCTTCTTGGAACACAACAATGTGGGAAGCCTAGGTCAGCCTACTGGGCACATGTGGCCCAAGCGCCAGCTATGAGCGTGCAGTCATCTGAGACCACTGGACAACTGCAGCCACATGAGCTGTGAACAACAGAAGAACTGCCCAGCTGAGCCCGGCCCACAGAATTGAGCAAATAACATGACTTTTGTTTGAAGCAATCGTTTTGGGGTGGCTTGTTATGTAGCAATAGCTACTGATACAGTGTAGGCATTGGTGAAAACTGGAGTGGGAGACCAAGACTGATGAGAGCTTATTGTGTGCCAGATACTCAGCATGCTTATTTCTTTTCTTTTCTCTTTTTTTTTTAAGAAGGAGTCTCACTTAGTCTGTTGCCCAGGCTGGAGTGCAGTGATCATGATCTTGGCTCACTGCAACCTCCACCTTCCAGATTCAAGCAAATCTCCTGGCTCAGCCTCCTGAATAGCTGAGATTACATGTGTAATCCTGTGCCATCATGCCATGTCCCATCATGCTGTGCTGATTTTTGTATTTTTAGTAGAGATGGGAGTTTCACCATATTGGCCAGGCTAGTCTTGAACTCCTGGCCTCAAGTGATCTGCCCACCTCAGCCTCTCAAAGTGCTGAGATTACAGGCATGAGCCACCATGCTCAGCCATTTATTTCTTATACTACTTGCAAGATGAGGTGAATGATGTATTCCCCATTTTACAGATGAAGAAACCCTGTCACAGACATACAAGATCAAATGCGTCAGCGGGAGAGCCAGGATTCCAACCCAGGACTCAATATCTGTGAAATCCTCTCTCTTTGCAGACAGAAGAGGAGGAAGAACTGAGGTGAGTGTGTGAGATGTGGGAGACTAAGGCGGGAGAGGGGGCTCACACTCACAGAGCACACGAAGCATGACCGGAGTGGAGGCGGCAGCCCCAGCGGGGAGCTCAGCCAGGCAGTGGTACATTCCAGCTTGAGCACGAGCCACGTGGGTGAAGGTGAGAGTGGGCACAGGCTCCGAGTGCAGCTGCCGGCCATTCCAGAACCATGCAAAGGTGGAGTTGCCCGCAAGCCCAGGGCCACCAGGGAGGTGGCAGCTGAGGTTCAGGGCAGTGCCCTCAGGCACATCCAGGCCAGGCTCTGCCAGCACACTCGGCCCTGTTGGGGGGGAGGATAGAGAGATGGTTGGGGATCTGTAGGTCTGTGGAGGTGGAGCCTCTGCGTGGGATCTCTGAGGGGCCTCTGCACGTTGTGGGAAGGTCTCAGTCTGACTTGGGATCTGGAGTCTCCAAGGTGGATCTGTGCCCCCACCAGTGGGAGCTATTCTTCCTCCATCACATTAGGCCTCTCAAGGCAGGGCTTTCTCAGGCCAGATAGCCCTCTCTAATGGGAGCTCCAGCCCCTCTCATGGACTTGGACCCTACAGCATTGGAGCCCCTCTTCCTCCCCTCTCTCCCGCTCACCTTCCACCTGCAGCCGCCTGGTGGTGCTGACTGAGCCCAGCAAGTTTCGAGCTGTGCAAACATAGGTGTCATCGTCACCTGCGGACACATCTTGCACCCGTAGCCGTAGGGCATTTCGGGCCACCTGGACATTGCCTGTCCTCGATGCCAAGCTGTGGACCCCGCCACTCGTGGCCAGCACCTTGCCATCACGAGATAGGGCCAGCTCAGCAGGTGGCTCACTGTCCACGGTGCACTGTATCACAGCCATGGATCTGGTCCTGGAGTCCCGGAAGGAGGACAGCATGGCATCCCGAGGGGCATCTGCGGAAAGACAGGGCACAGATAGGGGCCTTGCTTAGGCACCCCCTACTGCCCATTGCCCAGCTGCCTGGGGTTGGCCAGACTGAAACCTCTGGACCAATGGCCACTTCCTAGAAGTGACGCCTTCCCAGGAGGCCTGTGGGCAGAGTGCCAGGCAGGGCTTGTAGAGCTGAATCTCTTTCTCCAGCACCTACATCCTCTTTCCCCAACTGTCCAATCCTGGGCCCACTGCAGTTCTGTGCCCACTCCCACAAGAGCCTAGAAGCACCCTGTACCACCCTCCTCCAGGGCAGCCCTGGCCGAGGACCCCTTGCTCGCCGAGGACCCCTTGCTCACAGAGGACTTGCAGGGCAGCCGGACGGGAGCTGCGGGTGCCCTGGGCATCCTGGGCCTGGCAGGAGTAGGCGCCTGCATGAGCGCGCGTGGCCACCGGGAATGAAAGCGAAGCAGCTGGACCCTCCTGCAGCCAACGACCATTGTGGTACCAGGCATAGAGGGTGGGTGGGAGGGCAGCAGGGTCCTCACAAGTCACTGTGATGGGGGTACCCTCGGGCACGGTAGCCTCTGGAGCCAGGATCACCCACACGCCTGTACCAAGGAGGCCATGATCAGCTGGGCCCAGCCAGACACCACAGTGGGTTTCCATCTCTGTGGGCTTGGCCTGGGCCCTGCCTCACCCTCTAGCCGCAGCTCCAGGGATGTGCTGGCCTGGCCCAGAGGGCTGCGGGCAGAGCAGCTGTAGAAGCCCTCGTCACTGGGCTGTGGCTCCCGCAGCTCCAGGCGCAGGGTGTTGGGGACAGAGGCTGCTGTCGAGGAGGCCAGGAGGTGGCCGGCGTGGCTGAGGGCCAGCTGGGCAGGTGGGCGGCTATCCACAGTGCACAGTACCAGGGCCAGCTGCCCACCACGGCTCTCCAGGAGGTAGGTCAGGCGCAGGTCGCGGGGTGCGTCTGCAGGGCACGAGAGGCTTACACAGAGTCACAGCCTGCAGAAGGCCAGTTTGCAGGTGGCATTCGAACTCAGAAGAGCCCTGGCTCCCCACCCCAATGGCTCCCGACCACCCAATCTGGGGCACTACTCCTCTGCCCGGACAGGACTCACCCCAGTGCCCCCTACTCTAATGCCCCTTGTCCCATGCTCCACTAGCTAGCTAGGTACCGAGTTCCCCACTGGACACTTGCAGGGTTCTGGCCATGCTCAGATCCCTGTGGGTTGCTGCCATTCCTGCCAGCCCCACCCTACATCCAGCCAGACTCACAGAGGACGTCCAAGGTGATAGGTCTGGAGAGGTGGGGTGCCTGACCAGGGGGACCCACACCACAGTGGTAGGAGGCGGCATCCCTGACCGTGACGTTGGGGAGGAGGATGGAACGGGCACCCAGGCGCTGCTGCCCATCCCGGTACCACGTGTAGGTGAGCTGGGCCGGGCGAGTGGTCCACACAAGGCAGGTCAGGTTCACCAGCTGCCCCTCCTGCACAGCGGCCCCAGGCCACACCTGCACATTCACAGCTGGGGAGAGGGAGGGCACAGGACACCAGCTAGGGTCTTAAGGCTGTGCACAGCAAGCCACCTGTCTCCGTGTGAGCGAGCTGCCCCTACTGCTAGGGAGCCCCTTGGCCTCTGGGAGCCTCAAGTGGCCCACCTATAAATGAGGCTCAGAGGTTGCGCTTGGAACAGCCCATTGGCTCCTGAGTGGTCCCAAGTGGAGTTCCACAGAGCCCTGGAGGGCCCTGAGCCCCTCCCTGACCCTGGTGGGGGGCAAATGGAGAGATCACAGACCTCCCCTCCCCTGCTGCACTTTCCCCTGAAATTCCCTGTTTAGTTTTATCCACTGGGCATGCGTGTAAAATCTGATGTTTAAAAATCTTGTGTGAAAGTCAAGTCTGGAGTCCACCACCCTTAGGAAGGGTGGGAATGGGGACTATTCCAATGCTCTCAGGCATCTAGAACCCTCTCCCACCTCCTCTCCTCTTTTAATGGAGACACGCACATACACATGTGCATGCACGTGCGCGCGCACACGCGCACACACACACACACACCCCACACATACACTGACCCTGAGCATCAAAGTCGGCAGAGGCCGAGGCCTGGCCCAGGGTGTTGGAGGCCACACAGGTGTAGACACCCTCATCCTCCAGCATCGCCTCGTGGATCTCCAGGCGCAGTGTGTTGGGGGCCACAGCCACCTGCAGCCTGGGAGAGCCGCCTGCAGGTCCCCCCATGCCTTGTAGGGTGGAGGCCACGAGGCGGTCCCCATGGAGCAGCCGCAGCTGGGCCGGAGGGTCGCTGTTCACACGGCACAGGATAAGGCCCAGCCGCCCAGGGCCTGTGTCCATCAGGGTAGTGAGTGTGACCTGGCGTGGGGCGTCTACACAGGGTGGGGAGTATCAGGACCCAGCCAGGGGGTCCCTCATCCAGGGCTCTGTCATGTGGCAAAGCCCAGGACCGGGGACGGCATTCCTTCCCCCACATCTGGACGGGATAAAAGTCCTTACAGGACACATGGAGGCTGACAGGTGCAGCGAGGCTCGTGATGGCTGAGCCTGGGCCCTGGGCTTGGCAATGATAGGCCCCAGCTTGTGTCAAAGTTATGGCTGCAAATCGGAGCGTGGCTGAGGTCGGCTCCTGGAGGGGCTGGCCATCCCGATACCAGCGATATGAGGTTCCCTCCGGGACTCCTGTGGGCACCTGGCAGCTCAGGACCACAGCCTGGCCCTCTTGGAGCTCAGGTGATGGTGACACCTGGACCCAGGCTCCTGCAGGGGAAAACCAAGAGCAGGTGAGGGCTCTCCACCACACCTCCCACAGTCCGGAACCACGTGCGTGTCCACCCAGGACTACACACCCAGCCCCGTGTGTTGGAGCCACAGCCCCCTTCCAGACCACCGCAGGGCCCACTCAGCCCCATGCCTTGGCCCCTCCTGCTCCCCACTCTCCTGCACAGGCTCCATCCTGGCATTTGCCTCCCCCCACCTGGTGGGATGGTTTTACTGTATCAGTCATATCTCACCTACCAGTGTGTAAGCCTCATGGGCACTGGGCTTGTGTACTTGTATGACCTGTGACCCCAGTTCCAGGCACTGCGCCTGCATGTGTTAGCTCCTGACAAACGTTGGTTCAACCCATAAAGCACTGAAAAGGGAGGGATTTAGATAATCCCAGGGCCACCGTCCTGACCAGGAGCTAGATTCAGCATGGGTGACGGAGGGCTTGGAAGGGAATGTTAGCAGCTATGTGATCTTGAGCGCCCTCGCCCGGCTGGCCCTGCATCCAGACTCCAGGCCACAAGAGCACAGAAACCGGGGATCAGGCAAAGGGCAGCTCCTCAGTGGCCCCTGGGTCTGAAGCAGGAGAACTCCAGGGTGCTGGGTAAGATGGAGGGACAGCTGGAATGCTCAGCAAGAGCATAGACCATGCCTGAGACCACAGCTAGCAGGGTCATGTGGCTGGGGAAAAGCTCCTAAAACTCTAACCTTCAATTTCTCCCTGTGAAATGGAGGTGGTAAGAAAAGATACACAGAACTGAGGCTCACAGTAAATGTCCCAAAATTGGTGCTGTTGGTCACTGTGGGAGAAGAAGCACACATTTTTCTTTCACCTTTGCATTATGAGTATTATCTTTCCTTTTTCCTGGTTTGTTTAGGGAGATTTTTTTTTTTTTTTTTTTTTTTTTGTGATGGTGTATCACTCTGTAATCCAGGGTAGAGTGCAGTGGTGCAATTTCGGCTCACTGAAACCTCTGCCTCCCAGGTTCAAATAATTCTCCTCCCTCAGCCTCCCGAGTAGCTGGGATTACAGATGCCCACCACCACACCTGGCTAATGTTTGCATTTTTAGTAGAGTGTTGGCCAGGTTGGTCTTGAACTCCTAATCTCAAGTGATCTGCCTGCTTCGGCCTCCCAAAGTGCTGAGATTACAGGTGTGAGCCACGTGCCCAGCCTGAGGGAGGATTTTTATAGAGACTACACACACACACACACACACACACATGTGTATATACGTGAAGACTATATTATATGTAAGCAGATATATAATGTATATTTGTGTATGTGTGTATACCCACACACAAACATATATGCATAATATACATATGTATTAGGTTTTGTATGAAAATGTTTACTATGTAACAAAATTATAAGAACACAGAATAAGTTACGTCAGAAAGTGCTCCCACCAAGCCACTTTGTGAATTGCTATTGCCTCCTAGTGGCTGCTGCAGTTATTACAGGTGAAAATAACTAGCTGGAGGCAAAGGGAGGCCTTCTGCTATGCAGGCTGGAAACTGCCCTTACTAGAGCTGAAAAAAGACACATTTCTGCACAAAATTCACAGTATCCAGCCCAAAGTCTGACCAGAGTAGCCCCCAGGGCATCAGAGTCTACCATATCTTCAGAAGACTGACACTCACCTCGGACCTGGAAGAAGACTGAGGTGTTGGCTGATCCAAGAACATTTGTGGCCTCACAGCGGTAGCTGCCAGAGTCCCCAAGGCCCAATTCTCGGACCTCTAACTGCAGGGAGTTGGCCTCAGCCTTAGCCCGGAGCCGGCCTTGGGATGGGAGCTGGGGACCCAGGCTGGTGGTCAGGAGGTGCTCCCCATGGAACAGGGCCAGCAGGGCCAGGGGGCGGCTGTCCACAGAGCAGACAAACACAGCCATGTGGCCCTGGCCCACGTCTAGGAGGGCTGACAGCTTTGGAGGGTCTGGGGGATCTGCAGGAACAGAGGGAGCTGAGGCCACCCCAGCCTAGCTCACCACATTACAACTGCCATGCTATGTCCCCCACCCCCTGCCACACACAGAGCCCAAGCCATGCTCTTTCCTCCCAAACCCCAGCCCAGCCCCTGCTTCTCCCCAGACCACCCCTCCACCCTCCAAGTCCCCAGGCTGCCCTTGCCAGTCACCCACAGAGTACATTCAGGAACACAGGAGTGGAGAGCTGGGTGCCAGCCTCGGTGAGGATGCGGCAGGTGTAAAGGGCAGCATCAGTCCTGGCCACGGGCAGCAGTGTCATGGTCTCCAGGGGACCCTGGGCCCACAGCACCCCATTTCGGAACCAGGAGAAGTTGGCAGGGCTGCCAGCAGCTTTCCGGCTCACGTTGCAAGTCAGGTTGGCCTCTGTGCCCTCCTGCAGCGTGTGTGACGGTGCAATGACCAGGACAGTGGCTGGAGAGCAGGCAGCACAGGCTCACTGACCACCCCCGGCCTGGAGGAGCCAGAGGTCCAGCCACCCAGCCTGGAAGGAACAGGAAGGAGGCCCCCTGGGGTGCCCACAGGGTAGGGGAGAAAAGCAAGCCAGCTCACAGGGAGCCCAGGAGAAGTGGGTCCTGGGGACTGCGGGGTCCTTGGGCAGAGAGGGTGCAGCACAGGGAAGGAGGACAAGGCAGTCCAACTATCCCAGCTGGGAAGCCCTTCCTCAGAGACCAGCTGTGTCGCCTGTCCCGGGCCTAAACAGCGAGCACAGGAAGGAGCAGCTCTGCCCTCCCTGAATGTGGAGAGGGCAGCGAGGGGCCCCGCTGCTGCCCTCTTACCTGATTAGATCCTCCTCGGAGCAGAGCAGTCCAGAGCTCCAGCCCTGCCCACAAGCCACCCATTCCCTGCCTGACTCACCCTGGCCACTGAAGGTGGCGGAGGCAGAGGCGTTGCCCAGGGCATTGCTGGCCTCACAGAGGTACAAGCCCTCCTCCTCCAGCAAAGGGTCGTGAATCTCCACGCGCAGCAAGTTGGGGGCTTTGCTGACCTTCATGCGTGGGGAACAGCCCCCACAGGTGCTGCAGCCATCCCCTGACGGCAGGGAAGTGGCCACCACGCGGTCCTTGTGGAGCAGCTGCAGCCGGGCTGGGGGGTCGCTGTCCACACGGCACAAAAGGAGGCCTCGCCGTCCAGCCCCGGCTCCCGTGGCATTGAGGTCCAGCCTGGTGGTGAATATTGGTTGGCGAGGGGGGTCTGCAGGGAGGAAGAACAAGGACACTCATCCCACAGTCGCTCCCAGGCCCCACAAGCCTGGCTAGGCTCCCAGAATACACTGGACAAAGGTGGGTCCCTAGGGCTGCCCCAAACAGCTGTGCAGATTGTGCACTGCACAAGAGCAGCCAGACCAGGGTGGGTGGAACTCAGCTCGGGCTCCTCAAGCTAGGCTGTGCCCTGTTGCTGAGTCTTCCCAGAGGAAGGAGCACCACTTTTTAGCTCGGACAGAGGTGCTGTATGGGCTGGCTGCCACCTTGCATGAGTCCCATCTGCTGCTGAGCAGGGGGTCCACCTACAATCCCTTGGGGTCATGCTCTCTGCTCCCACCCTGCACCCAATCCCTGACCACGGAGCCTCTCCTCAAGATCTGCCCTGCATCTTGTCTCTGATCTCCAAGCCAGCTCCTTTGATACTAGCTAATGCATAGAATGGCCTCTTCCTAAAGGCTTCCGGAGACAGGTGGCCAAAAGAGAGGCACCAGGCAAGGCCCCCATGTGATTTCACACAGACATCAGAAAAGCTTGCAGAGGCGGCTGCCCTCTGATAGTCCCAGGACATGGCTCCAGCACACACGTGTCAGAGGAAGCCTCTGGAATCAGGCCGTTGATCTCACAGGAGCCACCCCACTTGGTGGATGCAGAGGGGCCATCTATCCCTGTGCTGCGGGGCTCTGCCTTGGTGTCTATGGGAGCCCAGCACAGCCTGTGGGGCAGGTGTACAAACAGAAGAGTGTGATGTGCCGGGGCTCACCCATGAGGACAAAGCATGGACGTGGTGCCCATGCTGGGTTTGAGGCTGGGACAGAGGAGCCCACAGGGCTGGAATTGGAGGTTAAAGATGTGGGAAGGTAGAGAAGGCCCCAGCCTTATTCCCTAAACTTCAGCCCCAGGCGGAGAGGCCCATCATGGCCAGGCCTGTGACCCAGCCCTCCAGATACAGACCCTGGGGCGGGGCAGGGCAGGGTTAGGGGGCCTGGAGGAGGTGGGGTGGCTGGTGGGTCCTGGCATGAAGCTGCAGCTGGCGGTGGCTGCTCACAGAGCACGGTGAGGACGGCTGGCGAGGAGGGGCCGCTGGTACTGTGGCCATCCTGGGCCCGGCAGTGGTATGAGCCGGCGTCAGTGCTGGAGGCCGCGGGGAGCAGGAGGCTGCTGCTGGGGCCTTCGTGAAGCAGGGCTCCGTTCAGGTACCAGGAGAAGCGGGCATCAGGCGTGGGGCGCAGGCCGCTTCTGCAGATCAGTGTCACTGCCTGTCCTTCCACCACCTCTGCTGCCGGGCTGATGAGGAGGCGGGCGGCTGCGGGGAGAGGGAGAGGCTGGGAGAGGTCCCACCTCTCGACCCTCCATGCCGCCCCATGCAGAAAGCCCTCAGGGTTCTCCTCTCCCTGCACTACTGTCGGTAGCTCCGGGCTTTGTGATGGGTCAGGAGGGTTTGCCCTTGAATGCCCAGTCAGATCTATAGGTGGGAGCTGGCTGCAGCCTGGTTAAGGATTCAGAATCTCTCAGATGTAATGGTTTCAAAAAAGAAAGAAAGAAAGAAAAGGATCCAGAGCCAGAGCCCAGGCTTACGTCCAGCACCTGGCTTGTAGGGGCATGGTAGCTCAAGCCTGTCATCTTAGCACTTTGGGAGACTGAGTTGGAAGAATGGTTTGAGGCCAGGAGTTCCAGACCAGCCTGGGCAACACAGTGAGACTCCATCTCAAACAATTTTTTTTTTTTTGGAGACTGAGTCTCACTCTCTTACTCAGGCTGGAGTGCAATGGCATGATCCCGCCTCATTGCAACCTCTGCCTCCTGGGTTCAAGCAATTCTCCTGCCTCAGACTCCTGAGTAGCTGGGATTACAGGCATGTGCCACCACGCCCAGCTAATTTTGTATATTTAGTAGAGACGGGGTTTTACCATGTTAGCCAGTCTGATCTCGAACTCCCCACCTCTGGTGATCCACCTGCCTTGGCCTCCCAAAGTGCTGGGATTATAGGCATGAGCCACAGCACCCAGCCGGAAGACCCTACTTAACTATTTGTCTTCCCACATCTGACTGCTAGCACAGAACCTGCCCCCAAAGTTTCATAAATAAAAAATAATGAATACTTCTGAAGGACTCTCCAAGTTTAGAGTCAGGGTATCCACAAAAGGAATGATGTGACCTGCCATGATTCTCTTTTCTCCTTGACTTTCAAGAAGCTCTGAGGTTGGGTGACTGCATAGCCCCCATCTTTTATGTGGCCTAGGCAGCTAGTTCAGCCCTGCCATCGAGTCCACTAGACTTCTAGAAGGAAGGTACTGGAGCAGGCTCCTCCTCAGGCTCCCTCCACTCTCCCTGGCTGCCGGTGCCCGTCTTACCATTGGCATGGAAGTCCAGGGTGGAGGTTGCATTTCCAAGGGAGTTGGTGGCTGAGCACTTGTATTCCCCACTGTCAGCTTCCTCCAGGTCTCGGATCTCCAGGCGCAGGGAGTTGGGACCAGAGGTGCCGCTGAAGCGTGGGCTGTGATCGCCGTCCCCAGAGGTGGAGGCCAGGATATGACCCCCATGTGACAGCACCAGTGTGGCCAGGGGCTCACTGACCACGGAGCAGTGAAGGATGCCTACAAGCCCCACCTGGGTCTCCAGGAAGGCTGTTAGGACTGGGGTGAGAGGTGGGTCTGTGTGGAGACGAGAAGCAGGCCTGTCACCCTCTGACGGGGCACTCCCTGGATACCTTGATACAGCCTATGACCTCTGCACCTCTTTGACCCACCATGCCCTGGGAGAAGGGGGTGATCCCAAAGCGCCTGAGCGCCTGCTGAATACGCTTTTGTCCTTGGGCTGGGCACATCACTCTGTCGTCCCAGTCAGTGCTTGAGGCCACCCTGCAAATGGGGATAGGAGCCCCACTTTGAAGATGAGAAAACTGATAGACCTGGCAAGGGACAGCACCTTAGCCAGGTGACCAAAGTGAGCATCATCAGCAATGGGACAGGCTGACACTGAGTGCCTCCTGATGGCATAGCAGCACATCCTCGGCCTTCCCGCCCAGAGGGCATGGTCCCAGACCATTCGAGTCAGGCAAATGCCGATTGAGGGATCTCCACAGAACAGCAGGCCTGAACGCTGCAAGTTTCAATGTCAAGAATGACAAGGAAAGACTGAGTAACAGTCCTAGACTAACGGAGAATGAAGAGATGCGATGGCCCAGTGTGATGTGTGATCTGGGATTGGATTCTGGACCAGAAAAAGAATGGCTACAAAAGACAGTATTAGGTACATTATAGAAGACTATTATCTAAGCTATAATCTATATTCACATTTTACCAATGTAATCCCAGCACTTTGGGAGGCCGAGGCAGGCAGATCACCTGAAGTCAGGAGTTTGAGACCAGCCTGGCCAACACAGTGAAACCCTGTCTCTATAGAAACACAAAAATTAGCCAGGCATGATGGCAGGTTCCTGTAATCCCAGCTACTTGGGAGACTGAGGCAGGAGAATTGCTTGAACCTGGGAAGCAGAGGTTGCAGTGAGCCAAGACCACGCCATTGCACTCCGTCCTGAGTGACAGAACAAAACTCTGTCTCAAAAAAAACCAGTCTTCTATCAATGCTAAATTTCCTGATCGTGATCATTGCATTGTGGTTACACAAGAGAATGATCTTAGGAATTTAGGGGTAAAGCAGGCTTGGCATGGTGGCTCATGCCTGTAATCCCAGCACTTTGGGACGCCAAGGCAGGTGAATCACAAGGTCAGGAGTTTGAGACCAGCCTGGCCAACATGGTGAAACCCCATCTCCACAAAAAAAAAAAAAAAAAGGAATTTTGGGGTAAAGAGGCCTCATGGTTTGTAACTTCAGGAATATAAATATGTAAATAGATACACAGATAGATAACATATTCATATGTATATACAGAGAGTATGCATATATATATGTGCATA
>CAUYLG010037025.1:0-64706 GCA_963573385.1 Cacajao melanocephalus
AAATTAGTTCAACCATTATGGAAGACAGTATGGCAATTCTTCAAGGATCTAGAAACAGAAATTCCACTTGACCCAGCAATCCCATTACTGGGTATATACCCAAAGGATTATAAATCATTCTATTATAAAGACACATGCACACATATGTTCACTGTGGCACTGTTTACAATAGCAAAGACCTGGAACCAACCCAAATGCCCATCAGTGATAGACTGGACAAAGAAAATGTGGCACATATACACCACGGAATACTATGCAGCCATAAAAATGATGAGTGTGTGTCCTTTGTAGGGACATGGATGAAGCTGGAAACCATCATTCTCAGCAAACTGACACAAGAACAGAAAACCAAACACCGAATGTTCCTACTTATAGGCGGGTGTTGAACAATGAGAACACATGGGCACAGGGAGGGGAACGTTACACACCAAGGTCTGTTGGGGGGTGGGGGGGCTAGGGGAGGGACAGCGGGGGTGGGGAGGTCAGGGAGGGATAACATTGGGAGAAATGCCTGATGTAGGTGACGGGGATGGAGACAGCAAACCACCATGGTGTGTGTGTACCTATATAACAATCCTGCAAGCACATGTACTCCAGAACTTAAAGTACAATTAAAAAAATTGAAAATTAAAACTCATACATCTAAGTAACTCTTATGTCAAAAAGGAGAATATAGCGGAAATTAGAAAATACTTAGATCTAAACAATATTGAAATGCATTAAAAATTATGGGATGCAGCTAAAATGATTCCTACAGAAAAATTTATAGACTGAAATTTTTATTTTATAAAGAAAATTGCAAATTAATGAACTAAGCTTATTCCAACGTTAATTAGAAATAACAATGGAATAAGAAATAAAAGGAAAAAAATAAGAAAAGAGCAAAGTTATTAAAGTTAGAAATATGTATGATAAAGATTATCAGCAAAGTCAAAAGTAAATAGTTTAAAAAGACCAAAATGGTTGCCAAATCATCGAAGATCAGTGACTACAGATTACTATACAGATATAATAATAACAACAATAACAAAAGTTTAAAATATCTCTCAGGCACAGTGACTCATGCCTGTAATCCCAGCACTTTGGGATTGCTTGAGCTCAGGAGTTTGAGATCAGCCTGAAAAACATGGCAAAACGCCATAGCTACAAAAAAAAAATACAAAAATTAGCCGAGCATGGTGGTGTGCACTTGTAGTCCCAGCTACTTGGGGGTGCTGAGGTGGGAGGACTGCTTGAGCCTGGGAGGTCAAGGCTGCAGTGAGCCGTGATCACACCACTACAGCCTAGGTGACAGAGTGAGACTCTCTCTCTCTCTCTCTGTCTGTCTGTCTGTCTCTCTCTCTCTGTCTCTCTCTGTCTCTCTCTCTCTCTCTCACACACACACACACACACACACACACACACACACACACATACACAGTTTAAAACATTGCAAGAGGCCAGGCATGTTGGCTCATATCTGTAATCCCTAATCCCAGCACTTTGGGAGGCTGAGGCGGGAAGATCACCTGAGGTCAGGAGTTCTAGACCAGCCTGGCTAGCATGATGAAACCTCATCTCTACTAAAAATACAAAAATTAGTTGGGCATGGTGGTGAGAACCTGTAATCCCATCTACACAGAAGGCTGAGGCAGGAGAATCACTTGAACTTGGGAGGCGGAGGTTGCAGTGAGCCAAGATTGTGCCACTGCAGTCCAGCCTAGGTGACAAGAGTGAAACTCTGTCTCAAAAAAAAAAAAAAAAAAATTGCAAGAATTACCAAAATGTGACATAGACACATGAAATAAGCACATGCTATTGGAAAAATGGCACCGATGGACTTGTTTGACACAGGGTTGCCACCACAAACCTTCACTTTGTAAAAAATGTAATATCTGCAAAGCACAATAACGCAAAGAGCAGCGAAAACAAGGTATGAGTCTGCAGTGTTCTGGATAACCACATCTCTCTCTGACTTCTGAAGTGGTTGATTGGATCCATGAGTCACACACTTAATCTCTTTTGAAAATGATTGTCCAGTTATACCCTTGTCCAGATCACGACATTTAGATAGAATGAGAATTCTACAAATCATCAGTTGCTGGTTTCTTTTGGCTTAGCAATTCCTGCCTCAATTTATTTTTCTCCCCTCCCAGCAAGGAGACACCAGGCTACACCCTCAACACTTTGCTTAGAAATCTCTTCAATGAAAGATTCAGGTTCAGAGCTTACAGGTTCTACTTCCATCCAACAGAACACAATCCAGCCAAGTCCTCTGCCACATTATAACAAGTCTGCTCCAGTTTCCAATAATATGTCTCTCATTTCTTTCTGAAATCTCACTAGAAGCACCTTTAATATTTATATTTCTAGAGGCATTCTGTTCATGATGATGCATGTATTCTCTAAGATGACAGAAGCTTTCTCTACAGCTCTCCTCTTCTCTTTCAGAGACATCACCAGAATGCCCTTTAATGTCCATATTCCTACTGAAAACTTAAAAATCACACAGTTTATACATTTAAAAGGGAGACTTCATTTCTTACAAAGAGTTATAGCCTGCAAGGTGGTTATCCTCACAGGCTGGGAAGCATAGCCTTCAGCAGAAGCTAGAAACAGGCACTTCCAAGGAGGAGAAGTTGGAGCAGGGGCTCTATGATGAATGGGTTGGCGAAACATACACATTCAACAGGCTATAGGAAGAGCTATGAATATTCATGAAGCTGGTCCTAACACATGTGTACTGAATAAACATCCTTGTTACATATGACCCAATGTTCACCTTGGGATGGAGACTTAACAGTTCAGGGTATTACAGTTAGGCCCTGTACATCAAAAGATGGTGCAGGGACACAAAGGTACTCAAATGCAGCCTCTGTAAACCAGCTAGAACTAGTCCCTGGTTGGTGGTCTCTTCTGAGGAAAAAACTACTGAAATCAGTCTCTTGTCCAATCAAAGCTGTAGTTATGGCACATGGAACAGGGGCTGGGGGTGAAGGTTTGGTGGTAGATGAGCTGCGAACTGTTTTAATATTCCTGATTCCAATCCAGGGCTTGTTTAGCTACTGGAGAAGAAGAAAAATCTTGGGGCAGTTAGAACATAGTTTATACTTTAAGTAGAGGGCATGTGACTTAACCCTTGCCTGGCATGCCTTAGGCCCCACTCATGATTCAGTATCTTATTGCCACAGAATGTGTTCTGTCAGTCTTATGGCCTCTGTTTTAACATTAATTCTGGTCAGCTGTTGAGTCTACATCACAAAAGGGAGGGAATACAACAAGGTATGTCTGACCTTTCCCGCCATAGCCAGGAACTCAGTTTTTAAGGTTTCTTTGGGGTCTTCTTGAACAAGAGAAGGTCTTTTTTGTGGTTGAGGGGCTTACGCATTTTATTTCTAGTTTACACCACCAACAACCTCTCCAAGGCATAGGCTCCAATTCAGTCCACAACACTACTGGGAGGGTCATACATTAAACATTATTTGGAACAGGCTTAATAGATTTAAAAAGCAGTAGGGGGTTGGAAAAGGGAGAACATCAACAAGAACAGTTAATGGATGCTGGGCTTAATACCCGGGCAATGGGATGATCTGTGCAGCAAACCACCATGGCACACATTTACCCAGGTAACAAACCTGCACATCCTGCACATGTACTCCTGAACTTAAAATAAAAGTTGGAAATTAAAAAAAAAATTTGAAAAGCGTATCGTAAATCCCAAGGCATACGTTAAAAAAAATTTAAATACAGATGTATAGTTAATAAGATAACATGGAAATAAGAATTGAATACTTAAGGCAAGGAAAGAAGAAAAAGAAATAAAGAACAGATGGGACAAATAGAAAACAAATTACAAGGTTGTAAATTTAAACTCTACCATATTGATAATTGCATTAAGTGTAAATAAAAAAATGTAAGCATACCAATTAAAAGGGATTGTCATATTGGATTTATAAAGCAAGGCCCAACTCTGTGTTACCTGTAAGAAACACACTTTAAATATAAAGACACAGATAATTAAGTAAAATGACAGAAAAAGGTGTACCATGCAAACATTAATTATAGAAAACCTGGTGTAATTATACAAATATCAAGGTAGGACTCAATGCAAAAATTTACCAGGAAAAAACAGATTCATTTTACAACAATAAAGGGTTCATTAGTCAAAGAGATATCTCAATCTTAAATCTGTACACACAAAATAACAGAATTTCAAAATACATGAAATAAAAACTAATAGAGCAAAGAGGAGAAATAGACAAATGTATCATTAAAATTGGAGATTTCAATGATTCTTTCTAAGTAATTGATGCAACAAATAGAAAGTCAGTAAGGGCATAGAATACTTGATCTATCAAAAAATTGGAAATTATTAACATTTATAGAATAATCCTCAACAACAACAGACTACACAGTCTTTTCAAGTGAACATGTAAGATAAACTTATGCTGGATCAAGAAACAAATGTTCACAAATTTAAAAGAACTGAAATCATATAGAGTATGTTCTCTGAGTATCAGGGAATTAAACTAGAAATAACAAAAATCTACCTAGAAGATCTCTAGAGATTTAGAAACTGAACCAAACATTTCTAACTCATATCAAAGAAATAAATCACAAGGTAAATGAGAAAATATTTTGAATTGAATAAAAACAAAAGCAAGACATAGTCACGTATCTGAGATGAAGCTAAAGGAATGATTTGAGGAAAATGTAGAGCTTTATATGCTTATGTTAAGAAAGTAGAAAGGTCTGAAGGCAGTTATCTAAGGTTCTACCTCAAGAAGATAGAAAAAAGAAGAATATTTAAGACTAAAATAAGTGGAAGACAAAAGTAATAAAAGAGTAGAAATTCCCGAGGTCAAGAGATCGAGATCATCCTAGCCAACATGGTGAAACCCCATATCTACTAAAAATACAACAATTAGCGAGGCATGGTGGTGGGCGCCTGTAACCTAAGCTACTTAGGAGGCTGAGGCAGGAGAATCACTTGAACTCAAGCAGTGGAGGTTGCAGTGAGCCAAGATTATGCCACTGCACTGCAGCCTGGCAACAGAGCAAGACTCCATCTCAAAAAAAAAAAAAAAAAAAAAAGGATAAAAATGGATACTTAAGGCTATTGAACTTAGATATGGTAACATGACAAATTTTATGTTATACATTTTTTAACACAAAAATAATTTTTAAAAAGTAAATGAAGTTAAAATATGACATTTGATCTGAATTGTTAAAATCATGTATTTCTAATACTTACCTACACTGCTGAGAAACACAGTAAGATATAAAATCCTAATGGATCTCAAAAAAAAAAGAAAAAAAAAACTCAATCAATAAACCTAGAGTGAGTAAGCTTAATCAAGAAATAAAAAGAGAAGACACAAATTACTAATATTAGGAATGAAAGAGGGACCAGCATGACATATTTTGTAGAGTATATTATGAACAAGTTTATGCAACAAATGGGCAAATTCTCTCAAAGACAAAATATACTACAGCTTACTTAAAAAAAAGAATCTTAATAGTATTATGTCAATTAATAAATGTAAACTTTTAATTAAACACCTTCCCATAAAGAAAACATATGGTGTAGATAGCTTTGATGATGAGTTCTAGAAGACATTTAAGGAAAAATAACAGTACTACAGTTTTATACTGTAGTACCGTTCAGAAATATAAAATCTTTCAGAAACAGACATGGAGAAAACACTTTCCAAATGATAATATAAGACCAGAATTAGCATGATAACAAAATGTGACTAAACTATACAAAGATTGGGAAGGCAATATTGGTATAAAATATAAAATTAATCAACATAGTTTAGCATATTCGTAGAATAAAAAGATTTTTTTAAAACTGATTACCTTAGTAGACAGAGAAAAAACATTTGAAAATTTTCAGACCTATTCATGATACAATCTCTCAGCAGGCTAGGAAGAAAAAGAAACTTTCTTAACCTGATAACAGATGTCTACAAAAAATATCTGCCGACAGCATCATATTTAGTGGTGAAAGACTAAATGCTTTGCTCCATAAATCTGGAATAAGACAAATATGTCTGTTCTCACCACTTCAAATCAACATTGTACTGGAGGTCCTAGACAGTATAAAATGACAGGAAAAAGTTATAAAAACCTAAATTGACATGATCTCTAAATAGAAAAATTCTATGCAGTGTACAAAAGAGCCACTTGTTCTAAGAAGTGAGTTTAGTAAGGTCAGTATACAAAATAGATTGTAGTTGTAAACACTTCCAACATTCAATGGGTATAAGAAAATCATGCCATTTACAATAGCATCACAAAACATGAAATATTTAAGCATAAATTTAATGACATATGTTACAGATCTGCACACTAAAAACTACAAAAATAAAAAGTGAAGAACTAAAAAATATCTTGTTCATGAATCAGAATACATTATTGTTAGGACATCTGTCAATTTCTCCTAAAACAATCCATAGATTCAATGCAATCCCAAAGAAAAACAGTTGGAAAAGTGATTCAAAAATTAAAATGGAAATGCAAAGGCACTGGAACAACGAATACTATTAAAAAAAAAAAAACAAAATAGGGGACTTACACTGTCTGATTTAAGGATTTATGATGAAGCTCCTTTTAAAGGTACGGTAACAAGACAATGTGGCATTGGCACAAAGGCAGATATATAGATCAATGGAACAATGTGAAAATAGATTCACATGTGTATGGCCAATTGATTTTTTTAAAAAGGTGCTGTACTATTTTTCTATTGCTGCTGTAACAAATTCTACCAACTTCATGGTTTAAAACAATATAAGTGTATTGTTTTATAGTTCTATAAGGTAGAAGTTCAACACAGGTCTCACAGGATCAAAGTCAATGTTTCAGCAAGACTGTGTTCCTCCTAGGGGAGTAAATGTTTCTTTGCCTTTCCCAGCTTCTAGAGGTTGCCCACAGTCCTTGGCTCATGGCCCCTAACTCTATTTCACTTCAGTGATAGTGGGTCAAGTCCTTTTCACACTGCATCACACTAACTTCTGCTTCCCTCTTCCACTTTTTAAGGACCTTTATGATTACCTTGGTTGATGCAGACCATCCAGGATAAACTCCCTATTTTAAGGTCAGGATATCAGCACCCAAATTTTATCTGTAACCTTAGTTCCCCTTTGTTGTGTCATTTAACATATTCATATGTTAGGTTTGGACACGAACATCATTGGGCAGAGGGGGACACTATGCTGCCTGGAACAGTCATCAAAGTAATTCCATAGGAAAAAGGTAGTCTTTTCAACAAAAGGTGCCAATACCATTGGATATCCATATGAAAAAAAAAAAAGAACTTTGTTACTTTATCCCATCCACAAAATTATCTTGAAAAGGATCATATATTTAAACATAAAACATAAAACCATAAAACTTCTCAAAGAAAATCTTCATGACCTGAAAGAAGTATTAGGAGACAAGATATCTTAGGACACAAAAGGCATAATCTATAAAGAAAACATCTGGTAAATTGGTCTACATCAACATTAAAAACTTTGATCTTTGAAAGATCCTATTTAAAGAATAAACGGTGAGTATCAGAGAAAATAGTCACATGCATGTATCTGATAAAAAATTTATATCCAGAACATACAAAGAATTTTTGTCTCTCAATAACAGAAAGACAAAACCTCAATTAAAAATGGGCAAAAGAGGCTCGGTGTGGTGACTCACGCCTGTAACCCCAGCATTTTGGGAGTCCGAGGTGGGTGGATCACTTGAGGTCAGGAGTTCAAGATCAGCCTGGGCAACATGGCAAAACCTCAAATCTACTAAAAATACAAAAATTAGCAGGTTATGGTGGCAGGCACCTGTAATCCCAGCTACTCAGCAGTCTCCCTTGAAACCGGAAGGTGGAGGTTGCAGTGAGTCGAGATTGTGCCACCGCACTCCAGTCTGGGCAACAGAGAGTGAGACTCTGTCTCCAACAAAAACAAAAACTTGCACTTAAACGTTCATAGAACCATTATTCATATTAGCCATTAATTAGAAACAACTGAAATATCCAACTTCAGGAAAATTGAAGCATATACATATAATGGGATATTATACAATGGTGAAAATGGATGAATAACTATTGGACACATCAACATGAATGAATCTCATATGTAATGCTGATTGAAAAAACAAGTCACAGAAGAATACACACAGGTTGGAGTCCATACATAAAGTTCATAAACATATTTTGTTTATGTGTTTATACATGTTAGAGAACTATAAAGAAAAGCAAAAGAATGACAAACATAAAATGTAAGATAGCGATTACCTCTGGGAGGATTAGGATGGAATATGGTTTACCATGGGGCACACAGGAGGAGTAAAAGGTGTTGGCAATATTCTATCTCTTATGCTGAATTATGGTAACATAGGTTTTCATTCTTCTTGATAATGATCATTCTTTGGTATGAATGTTATATTTATATGTAAACACTTTTAATCACATAGTATTTCAATGGTGGAGCTGGAATTTGAACCCAACTCTCTTGACCTCCAAGACTCCTGAGTCTATGAACTCTGAGCACCCGAGGAAAAGCAGATTTTATCACACTGCCTCCAGGTAGAAGTTGAACGTTTGGGGACACAGGCAGTGTGGTAGCTGGCTGGGGAGACAGCAGTCACTCTGGGGGCTCTCTCATCTGTGGATCTAGTGGACATCAGCTGCCTCTTCTCTCCATCAAATATCTCCTGTTAGTGCTAGGACACTGGACAGCAGATTAGACCCTACGCAGGTTAGATCTCCACCACAAAGGGAGATTTTTCTCCTTCCTAGTGATAATCAAAGACAGTGAGGGTGCTGGCTACCTGCACATGTTCATTCTCTCCTGAAGCAGTTGAGAGTGCAAGGTTAAGTACTCCATCAGAGGAGGAGACCTCTGCTGGGCTTCCTTCCCTAATCACAGGCAGAATGGAAACCCACCTCTGATACAAAAGGGAGGCTTACAAGCCTCCCTGGAAAAGACTGTCTCCATGCCACCCACCATCCTGGTGGACATGAAGGACCCATCATTTGTTACTCCCCCAAGATGATATTAAAATACACATTCTTTATGTTGGACAGTCAGTTGGCGCTCTCCCATTAGCACATTAATACTGGTGAGATCAAATCTCTCTAGGGATTTTTCCTTCCTCTGCTCATTAGACTCAGCATTTATTAAGCACCTACTAATGGCAAAAGCTGTCACAGTGGGTGGGGCACAAAGATGATGAAGCAGTCAAGGTATCATTGCAGAAGGACCTTTTAAAAGGAGAAAAAATATAGATATATAATTGCAACACATTAATTTTGGTGCTGGTTGAGTTTTGTTACAGAGGAAGAAGTGGCAAACTGCTGGGTTTATCAGAAAAAGTAACAAACTGCTGGGTTCATCAGAGGAGATGACATTTGAGATGAGGCACAGAAAAGGGATAGGAATTCACCAGAGAGAAAGATGGGGGCAGAAACCTTCTGAGGGTGTGGAAGCTTCTGGTGCTCTCTGGAGAAACAAAAAGAAAATATCTACACAGCTGGAGCTTGAATATATGTGGGAGGGTGGCGTTCACAGAGGCTCTTTACAAGCGCTGGGAGGAACAAGAAGCTTAGAGTTTAAGTTCTAAGCCAATTATTTCCAACTTGTAAGCCCCCAAAGACCTTCACAGGGCCATGAAGTTATTTCCAAGGATTTCTCAAATCTTATGTACACTAAGAATTTTCCACTGAATGAATAAATGCTGCAAATATATATTATATATATTATTTTAAAATGTAAATAAATATTGCAATAATTTTAAAAATTCAAATATATTTAAAAGTCAGAGCATTTGCTGGTATCATGCATTTTTGCTACTGATGACTAAAAGTATTGCCACTGTCATGGGTTGAGATTTGAGAAAGTGTCTAGGAACATTTTTGATGTTAAAGGTAGGGGGTGATCGTCATCTTAAGTGAAGTCTGGGCATTCTCTGGGGCTATGAGAAAACATGAGACAGTATTAAGAAGGAGCAGGACATTTGGGAAGGTCTGATTGGCTGCTGGTGGGACAGGATGGGTCACAGAAGTGACACCCTACTAGAGAAAGAGCCAGCAGTACAGTGACTCCGGCAGTGATGGAAATGAGAGATAAGGGTGTCCTGAATCAGAATTGGAAAGACAGTCATGCTCAGGAGGCAGCATAAAGGTAGAATTGATGGAACTTGGTGATCATGAGGATGTAGGAGGTGAAGGGGATGAAGGATTCAGGACAACATCAGGCTTCTGGCTCTGATGGTAGCTGGGACGGTTTGTATTAGTCAGTTCTCACACAGATAATAAAGACATACCCATGACTAGGTAATTTATAAGGAAAGCGGTTTACTGGACTCACAGTTCCACATGTCTGGGGAGGCCTCACAATGATGATGGAAGATGAAGGAAGAGCAAAGCGATGTCTTACATGGCAGGAGGCAAAAGAACTTGTGCAAGGGAATTCCCATTCATAAAACCATCAGATCTCATGAGATTTATTCACTATCACGAGAACAGTGCAGGAAAGACCTGCCCTGCCCCCATGATTCAATTACCTCCCACCGGCTCCCTTCCACAACATCTGAGAATTATGGGAACTACAATTCAAGTTGAGATTTGAGTGGGGACACAGCCAAACCATATCACTGTTCATCAAGGCTGTCTACATTACCCTCTATCATCCCCACAGCCATCCTGTGTGGTGTGTCCTGCAATTAGCCCTGTTCTGGAGATGGCCTGAGCCTTTACTTGGAAGTCAGTAAGCTCTGCATTTAAAGAGAAAAGTCTTGAAAACGTTGTGTTTGAGGGATAAGGATACAGAAGAAATGAAATAAAAAGGTGCAGCCATGGTTGAGTCCCCAAGGAATAGAGGCGACTGAGTGATGCAGGTTACTAAATGCAGGTGCATCGTCTCATTATCTGGGTTATTGCCAAAAAAAAAAAGAAAAAAAAAAAAAAAAGAAAACATTCTGAGCCTAGAGATCACCAAGCTTGTCTGCTAAGCATTCCTGTTTGCTTATGGGAATGGATGTGCTACTGTAGGAGGACTAGGAGGGTTGTTTTGAAGTTCCAGCTTAGATTAAGGCACTTGCACAGTTTCACAGTTTGTAAATGGTAGGGAAAGGGTTCTAATAATAATAATAGCACTTACTAGGTATCACAAGCTGCTCTCACTTCATAATGTGTTTGAATGTATTTAATAAACTTCCTAGTTCTGTGAGGCAAGTGGTATTAACATCCCCATTTTGCAGATGAGAAAACTGAGGCCCACAGAGATTAAATAACCAATCTAAGATAACACACATAGTAAGTAGAGAAGCCAGAAATTAGCCAGAAACCTTAACCATTACTCAAAGTCTGCTCCCTTGACCACTACTCCATACCCCGGGTCTGTCTGTTCAACCTGAGAATGACTGCGCTTAATTACTGAGCCATGCTACCAGGACATGGGAGGCATCCAGGTATAAAGGGAGGTGGCAAAGCCAGTCCAAGCTCAGGGCAGTGACAGGCCAGGGACAGTGAGTGTCACCCAGGAGATGCATTTGCACAGTAAGGTGGGTCTGGGTAAGCCTCTGGATCCAGGAAGCCTAGGAAAGAGTAGGGGCAGCAGCAGGATTGACAGCTACACCCCGCTCTGGACAGAGATAAGTGAGAGACTGAGGGACTGCAAAAATCCACTGAGGCTGGAGCAAAGGCGCAGGGGTGGGAGGGACTAGGAGACTGGGGGTGCTGAAGCTTGTTGAGATTCTACAGGGACACTTTACAAGAAGAATCAGGCTTTCTGGGTCTTGTGAAATTGATTTTATTTTTATGTCTTAAGTTTGTGCCAGGATGTTATTTCTCAGTTGAATTCCTTCGACTACTTCTATCTCCAAATTACACTCTCATCTTCCTCCTGTAGCTGTGCATTCATTCCCACATGCAAACAGGGACTGTAAGTAGACGAACCTTGTTTCCTGTAGGCTAAACATGTTGTCTGCCCATTGGCCGTGACCCAGAAAAAGAGTGCTCTTCTGACTCTAGCAACCTGTGTTAATTCAGACCTTCTCCCTTAACACTGGTATTGCTTATTTCTTTCTTTCTTTTTTTTTTTTAATTCCATTTGCCTCATTAACTGTTCACTCCAGAGTCTTTTTTTTTTTTTTTAAACTGTAGAAATTCAGTGATACCAAAGTTTAAAAGTTCCAGGAGCACTAACCTTTGCTTCCTGCCTTTGCCCTTAGCTCACAGGCTCCAGCTAAACTTCAGTGCCCTTGGGCAAGGCAACGTCTTACTTAAGACTACTTTCCCAGAGGCCCTGAGAGGCTCCTTCTGATAGAAGCAAACTTAGGAACAAGCAGAAGGGAATGGGGATGGGGATACACATTTACTGAGCCCCAATTATGTATCCTGCAGGCACTGGACATTCTCCAATTTAATACATTCACTAGGTGCTGGACTCCATGCTGAGTGCTTTATATACCATGGTGGTCTTTAAAAATACGAATCTGGGCCAGTCATCTTCCTGCTAACAAACATTTAAAGGCTTCCCATTGCCACTGGTATAGAGTTCCAAATGGAGTTCTTACCATGGTCTACAAGGTCCTGTTGTTACCAGCAGAGGGGCTTGACTGCAAGTTGTCCAGGTTCTTAGGGTTTTAAACGAAGAATTAGATAAAATGTACAGCAAAGCAAGAAAAGAACGAAGCAAGAACAACAACAAAAAAAACGAAAGCAGGGATTCATTCAAATGAAAGTGCAAGGCCAGGTGTGGTGGCTCACACCTATAGTCCCAGCACTTGGGAGGCCGAGGCTGTCAGATCACCTGAGATCAGGGGTTGGAGATCAGCCTGGCCAACATGGTGAAATCCTGTCTCTACTAAAAATACAAAAATTTTAGCCCCTGGTGGTGGGCGCCTGTAATCCCAGCTACTCGGGAGGCTGAGGCAGGAGACTCGCTTGATCCCAGGAGAGGTTGCAGTCAGTCAAGATGGCCTCATTGCACTCCAGCCTGGGCAAAACGCCGTCTCAAAAAAACAAACAAACACTGAAGAAAGTACACTTCACAGTGTGGGAGCCAGCCTGAGCAGCGGCTCAAGGGCCCTGGATACAGAATCTTCTCCCATCCAAATACCCAATAGAGGTTCCCATTGGCCACTTGGTGCTCACTTCATGTAAATGAAGTGCTGGTCCCTAATCAGAGGCTGAAGTGAAATTACAAAGGTCACATTCCCGAGCAAACATCTGATTGATTATGGAAAGCAGCCAAGCGGACGCTAAAGGGAGTAGCCTCTGGTCCTTTTGTTACTTAGAGGTGGAAAGTTAGGGTTTTCCTTTCAGTTTAGTTCTAGGAAGTCAGCATGAAATGGCCTCAGGTTCCCTGCCTCCATACCCTATTCTCCTGCTTCACTATGTGGTCAGGGCCCTGACTACATACATCTGCAGCCTCATGGCATCAGAATTTAATTTACTATCAGAATTTAATTCTGATAGAATTCACCCTTCGGATCTCACCTCAAAGGACATAGCACACAGGAGGCAGGGAATCACAGTGCTTTGATGCATGGCCTCTAGAGCCACCTGACTGAGCCCCGATCCAAGCTCTGCACCTGATTGGCCTGATTTGGGTCAGATGCCCATGGATAAGCCAATCACTGGCCGGCGTGACAGCATATGCTGATTAGCTCAGCCAAGCTTCCAGTGCTGTCCCCTAGGGCCCAGGAGGAAAATCAACTTCATTGGGAGCCTGTGGGCTGAGAGTTGGGGAGAGATGTTTCACCCAAGCAGATCATGAAATGTTGCCCCAGGAAGGAAGAGTGGATGCATGAATAACAAATGATCACTTCAGTGTCATGCTATGTCTTCCAGACTTTGACCATATGTTCCTACTCCATCATACTTGCCATATTCCTGTGCCAAGTGTACTATTATTTAATTAGTGTTTTCCACAACTCTCTTTGCATACTTGGAGCTTCATTTTAAAATAGATTTATTTATTTCACTGCTGTGGATGGAAAACCAATATCGCTTGCCACAAATAGGAGGTAATCTTAATTTTTTTTTACATTGAAAACAAAACCATATTATTGAATTCCACCTAGCGACTGTGGCCTGCTAAAAATGCTTCGAGACTGTGGCCTTGTTCTTTCTTTGTTAAGAAGAGAGATTATCAAGTGTTATAGAGGTGTAAAGACATACTAACACCAAACCGAGCCTTTCTCCCTGATGTAATCAGAAGGCCCAAGAAAGAATTGAAAAGGAAATTACTTTCTCACTGTGTGATTCAATGTGATGCCATATCCATACAGCGTCGAGAAGTCATTTTCTATGCCACTTGCCATCATCTGAAAGACCACTAGTGCTACCTGCCCAACACTTTTAAGGACACTGTCTTGGAGTGTTTGAACTTAGTCAGAATTGTTGAATGAATGGCCAAAGACCGTGAGACTGAGGACTAGCTGGTTATTAAAGAGGATGAGAGCAAAACAGCCAGTACATTTTATCAATAGAAAATTACCACTTTGTCTAACTGTTCCTCACCTCTGGTGAGAGGTGAAAGGCAGTAGCTCAAGTCATCTTGTTTCTCACCCTGCCTTCCCGTGGAACTGCCAGTCTCCTACGTCACACGTCATACACTGTCCTTGTAAGCTGGTGCCAGCACAGTCTTCCCAAATGAAGGGTCCTTCCTTCCAGCCAGTTGGAAACCTGAGCTCCATCCTTGACACTTCCTTTTCTCTCATTCCCTTCACTGTGATAATTTTCCCAATGTATTCAGTCATTTCTATCTCCTATTTTTCCTAATCTGTCTGTTTCTGTTCCTCTCCACTGCAATCGTCATAGTTCACACCACCATTTGGTCTCTTCCAGACTACTTTGACTGCCTCCTAACTATCATTCTGCTTCCCATTTTGCTCTAATTCCCCAATCCACTTTCCAACTTCCATCCAGAGTGATCTGTCTAGATAATGAATTGGAACACTCACTCTCCTGTATGAAGACTTCAATGTTTTATTAAGGTTAGAACAAAAGCTATAGCCAAGCCTACCTGACTGTCATCTGGACTTAACTCAATCTCTCACCTAACCTCATACCACCCACCTCCTCCATTCCTGTATCAGAGAGAGACCTCTCATTACTCTTGCAGGGGTCCTGGAGTGAGTGGCTCCCTGTCCCTGGAGCCCTCTTTCCTGACACTCTGCTCCTGCTCTGGCTCAGTCCTTCTCATTCTTCAGTTCAAATGTTACTCCTTCAGTAATGCGTTCCCTGACTCCCAGTACATCCCCTCATCATAGGACCCCCATTTCTTGTCTGTATTGCTCTCTTCATCATTCTAACTTTATATTTATATCTCCACTTGCTTAATGTCATTCTCCCCAATCAGATTAAAAGCTCTTTGAGACGAGGGGCTATGTCTGTCTTTCTTATTCACTGATCTATCTCCCACCATTAGCTCAGAACGAACCCTCATTCATCTTTGTTAAAAAGCATAGAGTAAATAATGTCCTTAAAGTCTAAAACTGGCTTAAAATCACATTAGAAGGAGAGAATTTGTAGGTTAAGCACTAAGCATATTTGGTAAGAGGTTTGATAGTGGATAAGGTATAATTATGTGGCTTAAATATGTTTAGGGTGATTTGTGTTTTATGCTTAGTTGGTGGAAATAAAAATCTGTTAAGTTGGGGAATTCAAGAAAACATAAAGAGTTCACTGAGTCATTGGAAGAAACAGGCAAAATAACTCAGCGGGTGTGAGTGTTCACCTCCATGAGACCACAGGAAATGAGGTGAGCAATGGATATGGCTGGAACCCATGTCTAAAAAAGGACCCTGCAAAGGCTAACCTATGTGGCCACCACTCCATTTGTCTTTCTCCTCCAATTAATTATGTCAGAAATTGAAAACCCACCTGCAAATGGGGCTAGTGCAAAACGGAGTCAAGCTAGCTCCAACTCAGAGAGAAGCTGGGTGTAAACAGGAGGGGTTTGAGAAGAGGCTAAAGTGTGACATCATATGGTGATGACACTGAGGGTGATTGATTATAGAAGAATACACTGAGACTGTGTGCTTGAGACTGTCTTGAGCAAGTTACTGCTGCATGTTTCTCCTGCAAGCATGTGGCAGCCAGTGTAAATCAATTAAAGGTTTCTAAATCCATATTTCCTCCCTGTCCTTCTCACCACTACTGCTGCTTGAAAGAGAACCTCACAGGGAGCCGGGTAAGGAAAAGTCAACAGTCTCCACCAGATGGTAAAAATCAGGTATCTTCCCACCTCACGCCAGTTAGAATGGTGATCATTAAACAATTAAGAGGCAACAGATGCTGGTGAGGCTGTGGAGAAATAGGAATGCCTTTATACTATTGATGGGAGTGCAAATTAATTCAACCATTGTGGAAGACAGTGTGGCGATTCCTCAACGATCTAGAAATAGAAATTCCACTTGACCCAGCAATCCCATCACCGGGTGTATACCCAGAGGAATATAAATCATTCTATTATAAAGACACATGCACATATATGTTTATTGCAGCACTGTTCACAATAGAAAAATCTTGTAACCAACCCAAATGCCCATCAATGATAGACTAGATAAAGAAAATGTGGCACATATACACCATGGAACACTATGCAGCCATAAAAAAGGATGAGTTCATGTCCTTTGCAGGGACATGGATGAAACCGGAAACCATCATTCTCAGCAAACTGACACAAGAACAGAAAACCAAACACCACATGTTCTGACTCACAAGTGGGTGTTGAACAATGACAACACATGGAGGGGAACATCACACACTGCAGCCTGGGAGGTGGAGGGCTGGGGGAGGAAGAGCAAGGGGTTGGGGGATTGGGGAAGGATAGCATTAAGACAAATACCTAATGTAGATGACGGGGCAATGGATGCAGCAAACCACCACCATGGCACGTGTATACCTATGTAACAAACCTGCATGATCTGCACATGTATCCCAGAACTTAAAGTATAATAAATAAATTTTTTTAAAAATCAGGTATCTTCATCCCATAATACTCATAAGGCCAGCGGGCTGTGAAGACAGGACGAACTCTCAGGGATCAACGCATATACCTCATGTGTGTGTAGTTCATATACAATTCCCAGAAGTTCAAAATAAGGCAACTCCTCGACTGTAAATTTGTCCAAATTGTCAACTAGAGAGTATGTCTGACCATCAGCTCAAGGCCTTAACTGCGGAAACCAGTGATGTACTGGAACCAGCTCATACTGGCTTGCAGTAGTCTGTTGCTAAATCCACAGAATTTTTGAACGAGTTGTAAAGCACAATCATTATTGAAAGTTAAATTCTCTAAATCTATAATTAAATAAATTGTATTAAAAACAAAGATAACAAATATACAGAATTAATCATCTCCAAATTATTTTACATCATTTTACTACTATCTATGCTCTAGGGGTTATTTGCATCTATTATCCCTGAATGGTGGAAACATTACATCATGGTGTGCTACTGCTCAGCTCTGCCTGACTCAGTGTTCAGTAACATCACATTGGTACCTTGAAGTCAGCCAAGGTGGGAGTATTTTTACCATGGAAATAAAAAAAAATAATTCTACAAATCAGGGCTTGCTTTATTGTTTTGTTGATTGTCTAGACTTAAGAAAGTGATGGAGAAAATGGTAATAATGCAGATTAAACTTAAAAGCCTGTCATGTCTGGAAATGTTACATGGCAAATGGCATAAAAATTGAGGAAATATTCTTCCAATATTTGAAAACTATTATCTGGTTCAGCAAAGCAGTTGCTCATCTCACTGATGAATGAATGGAGATCTGGCATGCCCTCGTTGCTTCACTTTCATTTTACTCGTTAATGTAAAAGAAAATATCAGCCACCATTCATGTCAGAACTACACTCATTTCCCAGTTGCTTCCCTAGGTTGGCTATAGATACCAGAGCTCAGCAAAAATCAATTAAAGTGTTCTGTAGAAACCAATTGGCGATATGGAATTTAAAATAGTGTTCTTGTTTATTTTATGAAATGGTATGCTACACATCCTTTGTATCAGTTAAATTTTGATAAACTTATGCACATAAGTATATAGATGCATAATTTTTTGAAAGCTGGTTGTTAAATATTGACTAGCACACTGCTTGGTGTCTCCCACACCAAAGCAGGGGACTGATCTTAAGAGGATAATGGATTCTAATGAATGACATTAATAGTTTTGCAGGAAGAATGCCAGTGAAAGGAAGCTGGACTTCACGAAGCCCTAAAAGGATCTGACAAAGGGGAATTTCATTGCTTATACAGTCCTGACAAGATGGGACACACAGGGAGACTAGGTGTAGTAGGCACTAAAGAGCTGTTTTTGTTGTTGATTTGGGGAGAAAAAGGTTTCATTGGGTCTCACCATTGCCTAGATGGTGATTTCTCAATCTTGG
The DNA here is from genome assembly GCA_963573385.1 of Cacajao melanocephalus. Taxonomy (NCBI): domain Eukaryota; kingdom Metazoa; phylum Chordata; class Mammalia; order Primates; family Pitheciidae; genus Cacajao; species Cacajao melanocephalus. The sequence goes on from CAUYLG010037025.1 coordinate 18,379, forward strand.
CACTATTTGGGACCAAATAATTCTTTGTAATGAGACTCTCCCCTGCACATTGCAGGATGTTTAGCAGCATTTCTTACCTCCACCTACCACATGCGGTATACCCTTTCAAGTTGTAGCAACCAAAAATGTCTGAAGACATTGCCCCAGGGTGACAATATTGCCCCTGGTTGAAAATCACTGGTCCAGATGAAATATCACTTCTATTCATTCAACTCAACAAATATCATCTGCTATATGCAAGACACTGTTCTAGGCACTTGGGATACATATGAAGAAAGCAAAGAGGACTTCTCTCATGGAGCTGCAATTGTGATTTTCTAATTCCATTGAGCTTTTTTTTTTTTTTTTCCACCAGAATGTGAGCCCCTTGAGAGCAGAATTTGGGTCTTATTTATCTCTGGGACTCCAGCCTGTCAGGGCACAAGGCCTGGCACCAAGGTCCTCACTAAACGTCTGTTGAACTGTATCTGTCTGAACCCCCTGTGCTGGTTGGATACACTGCCTGCCCCTACACTCTAGTTTCTCATACTCTCACTCCCTGAACTACCCCTGTGCTTCAGCCAAGCTGAATGTTCTCATGCTTTCTTTCACTTGGAGATCTTTCTTAACGTTGTTCCCCGGGTGTGTTTGTTTTCCACTGATGTGTGACAAATGGCTACAAACATGGCAGCTTAAAACAACATCTGTTGATTAACTCATGATTCCTGTAGGTCAGAAGTCTAAGCACAGTGTGACTGGGTTCTTTGCTCAAGGTCTTGCGAGTCTGAAATTGAGGTGTCAGCTGACTTCATTCTCATCTGCAGCTCAGAGTCCTCTTCCAAGCTCATCCAGGATGTTGGCAGAATTCAGTTCCTTGCTGGCTGTCCTTGGGGGGTTGCACGCCGCTCTGAGAGGCACTTCTCTTGTCCTTGTCATGTGGGCAACTCCATGTTCAATGGCTGAAGTGGAGAATTTCTCATACATCAAGTCTTCCTCATGCTTCAGTTCTCTTTCTCTGGGAAGGAACTTGTTCCTTTCCAGGACTCTTGTGATTAGGTCATGTAATATGCCAGATAATGTAACCTAACCATGGACCTGATATCCTGTTATATTCACAGGCTCCTTCATCTCAAGATGGAGGGAATTAAACAAGGGTTTGGGTCCTTGGGGATCATCTTAGTATTTTGCCTATAGTACTTGGACTTCCCCACTCTTCTTCAAATTCATTGCCCTATTCTTCTTGTCTTTTATAATAGGTCTTGGCTTTTTTGTTACTATTTGATAGTAGTAGTAGTTTACTTTCACTGAGTTATTTTTAAAAGCTGTGCACTATGCTTTACATATAGTATTGTATTTACTTTTCATGGCAGCCATATAAAGTAAATATTATTTTTATTTTTGCACTTGGAGTTCGCTCTGCCTAGCACTCTTCCCCTATGTAATCTTCTCTGATGATTCTATCTAAAAATAGCTTGTGGTAGAATGCTAACTAATACATGCAGAAGGAATGATGATGGAATTAGAAAATCACCTTTTGGCAACCATCGTACCAGTAATTGATTCAGGCAAGAATCATTAATGGATATTAAGACCAGTGGGTAAAAGTTTGATGGGGAACAGGATAATTATATAAGCTCAAAGTATCTCCCTAAAATACTTTTAGATAATTTTAAAGGAAAAAGTCATGTATTTATGTTGGAGAAAGCTGGCAAACATCAGAGTTAACTAAATTATCAGTGTTAATATCACCAGTAATGGGATAAAGCTATTCCATATGCTTCCTAGGATGAAGTGCTGAGAAGCACATCTCAATTCTGTGGTTTTCCCGCCATATCAGATACGTCCAAATTGAAAGGTTACTCTGCAAAATAACAGAATCAGACTTTGAATACAAGAAAAAGTAGTCTGTACTTTTTAAAAATTTCAAGGTTATAAAAGGCAAAGAAAAGCTGAGCAACCATCCCAGATTAATGGAAATTAAAGAGACATGACAATTAAATGGGACATGTGATCCTGGATAGAATCCTAGAGTAGGAAAAAAAAAACTATAAGTGTTAAAATTTTAATAAGGTCTGTAGATGAGATAATAGTATCAATGATAATTTCCCGATTTTTATAATTATACTATGCCTATGTAAAGAAAACGTCTTTGTTTTTAGAAAATATACATTAAAGTATTTAGAGGTAAAGGGATTTTATATCAGTAACTTACTGTCAAATGGTTTAGAAAATAACAACATAAAAGAAAGAATGACAAAGCAAACATAGCAAAACAATAACAGGGAACCTGAGTGAAAGGTATGTAGGAGATCTTTGTATTATTCTTGCAACTTTTCTATACGTGTATTTGAAATTATTTGAAAATAAAATTTACCAAAAGAAAATATAATGAGAATAGCATCCCACTCTGCATCCCTTACCCTGCTTTACTTTTCTGCATGGCCCTTCTCACCACTGGCTATAGCATATATTTTATTTAACTTTCACAGCAACCATATAAGGTAGGTACTATTATTGTTCTTTGCCTTGACAGGCTTTCCTCCCCAAGTATGCGCATGTAATTCCCTCAGGTCTTTCTGGACTCCCCTCAAACACCATTGATAATAGTTAATTTCTTCCTTGACTAGGCTGCAAACTTCTTGGGAGCAGAGACTTTGTTTTGTTCACTGCTCATTCCTCAGCGTCTTCAACAGTACCTGCCACAAAGTAAGCACTCAATAAATATGTGTTGAATGAAACACCTTGATGTTAGAGAAGAGGCTTAGGAAGAACAGCAGGTGGTAGAATCAGACTTAGAATGCAAGAAAAATGATTCCAGAACTACTAACTACTGTGCTCTACTGGGGCTGCCTGGAAAAGCAGCCGACTTCTCCCAATTCAAGACAAACCACTGTGGTAGTCAGCTTCCAGTGTGGCTCCCAATAACGTTCACCTCCTAGATTCATGCCTTTGTGTGTTCCCCTCTCCTTGGGCTGGACTTTGTAACTCACAGCAAATAAAATATGACAAAAATGGTGGGGTTCCACTTCCATAATTATGTTATCTATAGAAAAGATTGTGCCTTCCATCTTGCTAGTAGATTCTTGCTGGCACATTTTCTTGCCTTCTTGCTGCTATGTTGTGAGATGATCCGAAGGAACCAGGTGAGGTCTCTAGCCAATAGCATGAAAAGAACTGAATCCTGCCAGCAAACACGCTAGTACTCACTTTGTAAAGAAATCCTCCCCAGTCAAACCTTCTAATAAGACTGCAGCCCTAGAAGACACTTCGATTGCATCCTGTGAGAGACCCTAAAGCAGAGGAGCCAGATAAGCCATGTCCAAGTTCCTGAACCACAGAAACTGTGAGATCATAAGTGTTATTGTTTAACGCTGGTATGTCTTGGAGTAATTTGTTACACCAAGCAGTAGATAACTAACACTACAACCCTCTGCATCTCCATGGCACCTGTACTTCTCTCCATGATAGTAGAAACATTTCATAGTATATTTGTGTCTCTCACCCTCCCCATCACCCACACAATAAACTTTGTGGGCATAGTCTGTGGTGTGCTTACCATTTAATCTATGGTTAGAGTCTATCTCATAGTTAGAGTTCAACAATTGCTTTCTAAAAATTATTGGGGAGTCTCTCATTAGAAATAACTTACAGTTGGGTTTATACATTAACTTGTGAATTAGGTCAGTTCTGAGGATCTGATAAAGTTTGTAAATTGGCAAAGCTCAGAAGCAGAACCTGAACTGTGGGCACTTTGCTGTGGCTCTGCTCCCCTCAAGGCCCCATTTGGGTGGCCAGCTGGTCTCTAGACAATATCTTTATCTTGGCTACTTCTACACCATAATTCTTGAAAATGGTATTTGTAACACTAAACCACATACGAGGACAAAGTGACCTGCCCATCCACCTGTTCTAATTAATATATTTTTAAGCCTTTCAAGGAAAACCATTTCTCCTCCTTCCTTTACACCACACAAAGATTTAGCCATAAAATTTTGGCTTAGAGTAATCACACCCTGAATCAATGGCTTCTTTTTTGAGTAAAAAAAAATCCCTCTAACATGTTCATTTTAATTTTAAAAATGCTATTTTAAATGGTAGGAAGCCTTTTAATTCTCCACTCTAGGTTATAAAAAAATAATAGATAGGCAGAAATGTGTTATTAAAGCTATTTTTCTTGGCGTTCTGGTAATTTAATAAACTGCTGAAGCTAAGCCTTAAGACTTTATGATGCAGCAAGAAGACGACTTGTCTGTTGATTAATAGTTTTTGATCATCCCCCACCCAGCCCCCCTGTTTCCTGGGGTGATTCCTGAAGGACAACAGGCAATTTCTGAAGAATGAAGAAGATTTGGAGAAACATTATGCAAAAATTGTCTTGTCCAGGGAATTTTAATATCCAGGAACATACACACACTCTCCGCTAAGGCTTGGGGTGCTTGTGAACTGGTTGAGATGAGTCTCAGAAGATAACTCTTGGAGACTATTCACTTCTACATTTAGTAACTTTGGAGTATTCCACAAACCTTAAGAAGTTCCCATGTCAAGGTAACTGGAGAATATCTTCGTCTGCTTGGGCTGCCGTAACAAAATACTATAGACTGGGTGGCTTAAATGACAAGAATTTATTTCTCACAGTTCTGAAGCCTAGGAAGACCAAGATCAAGGTGCCAGCAAGTAGGTTCTATTCTGAGGCCTCCTTTCTTGGCATGTAGGTGGCTTGCATCTCACTCTGTGCTTACATGACCTCTTCTTTGGGAGAGAGAGTAAGCTTTCTTGTATCTTTTCTTATAAGGACACTACATCCGTCTAACCTAATAGGACCTAATAGGACTTCATCCAGTCCTAATTACCTCCATGAGTCCTATCTCCAGATACCATCACACTGGGGTTGAAGATTTCAACATATGAGTATTGGGAGGACATAAACATCCAGTCTATAACTGAGGGTTTTCCAGTTATTAGGCCAGTTACTTGGCTTCAAAGTCATTCCTAACGCTCCTGAAACTCTGCAAGGCATATTTCTGCTTTGCCTTCTGGTTCCCTGCCAGGCTCTGCCAAGAAGGGGCACTAGAGGCTAGAGATTATTTGAGAAGAAGGGATTATTTGGTTCCATTTGGCTCTGTGCCGGTCAACCTCAACCTGGCAATGGCAATATTTTTCCAATAGTAACAGTTGCATCCAGTTTACCATTTTCCCAACACTTGCAAACTTGCAAAACCAGCCTCAATGTGCCTCCTCCTCAGAGAATGGGTCCCCATCCCATAAAGCCCTCCTCTGTGCCCAGAGACACTAACATCAGCCAAACAGCCTCTGATTCCCAGATCCAGACATAAGCTCCTCAAGGCTCCTCCTCCAGCCTGTTAGGTTTTAATCATTACACCCTTTTCCCTTTGGGCAGCAGCTGCTTCGGCAGTTGCTACTTCTGCAATACCCTTGAAATCTTTTTTCTTTCTTTCTTTTTTTTTTTTTTTGAGACAGTCTCACACCGTCACCAGGTGCCAGGCTGGAGTGCTGTGGTGCGACCTTGGCTCACTGCAACCTCCGCCTCCCAGGTTCAAGCAATTCTCCTGCCTCAGCCTCCCGAGTAGCTGGGACTACAGGGGCATGCCACCATGCCCAGTTAATTTTTTTGTATTTTTAGTAGAGACGGGGTTTCACCATGTTGGCCAGGATGGTCTCGATCTCTTGACCTTGTGATCCACCTGCCTCGGCCTCCCAAAGTGCTGGGATTACAGGCATGAACCCTTGAATTCTTGTTATGCCATTTCAGTTTTTCAATACAGAATTAACCATTATATGTATTAAATTCTTTCTGTTGAAATAATTGAGATATTGAGGGCAACAGAATAATTTTGTTGAATAATCGAAATCATTCTGTCTCTCACGCCTGGGCCCTGACTGATAGTGGGGACTTGGCCCCATTTATTGGACAAACAGATGCAATCCTGGAAAATATAGATAGGCCACCTTTGCATTCTCTAGGACTGTTTCTCTCCTTATAAAGTGAAGCAAATGACAAATATGTTTCATTTATGAGCTTGACCCCACTAAGTCAATTATCTCCCTCTCCTTTTGATGACGTCTGGGTAATGTGGTCATGGCAAGGAAAGCTTTCTCTCTTGAAAAGTCTTCTTTTTTGTGAGATAGCTCTGTGAGGGCAGAGTGTATGATTGTTTACCTACGTAACTCAGCACCTAGCCCAATGCCTGCTACAAGGGAGGCATTCAATAAATATCTACTAAATAACTGGATGAATAAATAGAAAGATAGGTGAATGGATGGATGAATGGATGGATGGATGAACATTACCTAATCTCAGGAACATCTGGTAGTAAAAAGAGGATGGTCTTCTTTTTATTTTTATTTTACTTTAGGTGTATACTATATCTATATCCAGCATTTCTCCCCATGTTATCCCTCCCCACTCTCCCCACCCGCCGCTGTCCCTCCCTAACTGCTGGTTACACTCAACTGCCCCCAGTGTGTGATGCTCCTCTCCCTGAGTCTATATGTTCTCATTGTTCAACACCCACCTATGAGTGAGAACATGTGGTGTTTGGTTTTCTGTTCTTGTGTCAGTTTGCTGAAAATGATGGCTTCCAGATTCATCCAAGTCCCTACAAAGGACACAAACTCACTGTTTTCTTAAAGAAATAGTGTTACTTCATTTAAAAATGTCAATTAGGATTGGGATTGGTGACATGTGAAAGAAACCCAAAATTACAGTAACTTTTAAAAAGCATTCGCTTTCCTCTTGTGTAAACAAAACCCAGGGATAGGCACTCCCTTGTGGGAGGGTTGGTTTGGCCCTTCCACAGTCTCACAGGTATTAAGAGGCTCAGTTCCTTCTTGAGGTTGGTTGTTCTACCAACCTCATCGCAAGACCTCCACTCCAGAAACCACACAGAACACTTCTGCCTATATCCCATTTGGCCATAAATAACCCACATATTCTGGATGGCCATGTGTCATTCTGAACATGCAGTTCCTTTACTAAGGAGAAAGGGAATGCATATTTGGTATCAATCAACAATCCCTGTCATACGGAGGAACACATAACACAGAACTAAGGAAGTCCTCCCAAAGGAGGGAGGGTGGGAGAAGGATCTGAAGCCCAGGAGGAGGAGTTTGAAGGCTGAGAGCTGATTTCCCTGTTTGAGGTGACGTGGTCCCTTTCTTGTGCAGAATCCACCACTGCTTCCCTGATCCCCTCAGCCTCTGCCTCCTACTCTCTTATGACAGCAGCTCTTACTGGAAAATGCCTCAGAAATCTTAGTTGTCTGAAAATTTAATAGCCATCAACCATATGGTATTAGTTCCAACAAAGTTCATTCACTGTGGGCTGTTACAAGAAACAGGGAAGCACCAGGAGAAGTGGGTAAAAACGTTGGCTCACTACGTCACCTGAAACAAGATACTTACTCAAACCGTGAACCTTAGTTTCTGCATCTATAATAAATATATATCTCACAGGGTTATTATGAACATTAGATAATAAAGGAGATGTATAATAGCACTGTGCCTGTTCCGTTGTAAGTGTTTGATGATTAGTAGCTGGTATTATTTTGTGAAGTATTTCTAGAACACCCCCCTCCCAAATGCTACTCCTCAACTTGCTTAAACTACATAAGGACTACTTATGTAGTTACAGTTCACAAATAGGCTGGACGCAGTGGCTTAAACCTGTAATCCCAGCACTTTAGGAGGCCGAGGCAGTGGATCACCTGAGGTCAGGAGTTGGAGACCAGTCTGACCAATATAGTGAATCTCTGTCTCTACTAAAAATACAAAAATTAACCAGATATGGTGGTATGTACCTGTAGTCTCAGCTACTCGGGAGGCTGAGGCAGGAGAATCACTTGAACCTGGGAGGCAGAGGCTGCAGTGAGCCAAGATCATGCCACTGCACTCCAGCCTGGGGGACAGAGCAAGACTCCCTCTGAAAAAAAAAAAAGAAAGAAAGAAAAAAAGAAAGAAAAAAAGAAAGAAAGAAAGAAAGAAAGAAGAAAGAAAAAACAGATTCACAAATAGAGTGTGTCCAGGAAGAAAACTAGACACTTACAACTTAAAAACACATCACATGAGAATTCACTGCAAGGACCAGGCATGTTAAAAGAGCAGTCATCACTTATCTGACCCTCTGAACTGGGTTGGGTGACCCTGATATCCTGATATGTACTCTCATAGCTCCCAGCGTGTGCCTTTGGTAACCTCATCACTTTTCACTGTAACTGTGATCAAATATCTATGCTTAAATATTCATGGGGCCAGGTACTGTGTCTGTCTTGCCCATTGCTGTATCCCAAAGAATACATTTTCAGTGACTATGTGCTGAATGAATGGGGAAGGTCGGTTGGAAGGAACCTAGAGAAGAGCTGGGAGTTTTCAATCCCATCCAGACTTCATGTTGCTGAACGAGGAAAAGCATTCAGACTCCCTGTTCCCATTATTCCTCAACTATTTCTGGAATTCCCTGAGAAGTGAACAGAGTCAGGGTGCAATGTGTTGGAAAGGCATTGACCATTGGCTCCAGGCCCTCCTTTAATTAAATTTTCTCCACAAGAATTTCTTGAGAAAACAATTTCGAAGGACTTCTGAGAATCTGATTCTCAAATATCCTGGGATGAGAGCTGAGGCAGTGGGCTCTAGCTGCATCAGAAGGCAGCTCAATACAATTCAACAAGCATTTTTGATACCTACCGTGTGCCAAGCATCACACTAGTGTTCCACATGCAATTTCTTTTAGATAAGTGCTTTATTTTTATTAAAGTAATGCATATATGTGGTTTAAAAGCCAAATCATGCTAAAAGGCTCATAAACAAGGCAGTGATCCCTGCACCGTCATCTCCCACAAATCCATCTTGCTTCTCTTAGGCAATCCCTCTAACTCTTTTGGCTCTTTATCTTGGTGTTTATCTCCAGATTTCTAGATAATTATATGAATTCCACTATCCCTGGTATCATCCATTTTAGATATTACCTCCTGCCTTCCTATTATGATAAATGAGGATTTTAAGCTCTGTTCACACCCTCTCTCCACCTTCCTCCTTCCACCATACTTATAATTTATCATCATTTTTTGTTAAATCTATATTTGAACTTTTTATTGTTGTGACCAGGTAAATATTGTTCACTGCTGAGTTAATAACAATCATTCCTTTTAATTTTTGAATTTATAGTTAAATCTTCCCACCCCCACCAACTGCTATAAAGCAACTCTTAATGCAATTTTCCACAGCATCAACTCTGTCAGAATAATCTATCATTTTTCTCCGGCCCTTCCCCGACCCCCATTGACATGCCTCTCTTCTGGAGTTCACCAACTTCCTACTCCAATCCAATCTGAACTGATGGTGGTGACTCTCAGAGGCTCTGCTTCCTGGCTCCTGAGTGAAGACGTTCCTTTCCCATCACCCCGGGAATCTCCTTAGCCTCCCTCCCACATTGAATATCTGATTCCTGGATTCTACATCTTCTTTCTTTGTTTAACCACTTGTCTTAGTGGGGCACACCTTCCCTTAGCTTCCTGAAAAATGTGCAGGGAGGTACATTTTTTGAGACTTTGCATATCTGAAAACATCTTATTTGACCTTCACAGGGCAGAGTTTGAATTTAGAATTCTCGGTCAAAAATTATTTCCACTTGAAGTTCTGTTATCTTTGTTTCAGGTGTTCTAGGTGCCAGTGTTACTGTTGAGAACTCTGATGCCATTTGGTTCTTGAACATGTGTGTGTGAGTTGGATTTTTGGAAAATTTTAGAATCTTGTCTTTATCCCTGCTCTTCTGAAATTTCATAGGGATATTCTTTGATGTCCATCTTTCACTTTGCTGAGCACTTGTTTGGGCCTTTCAATCTGGGGACTTTCTTTTCTTTTTTAATTTTCATCAGTATTTCCATCCCCTCAATTTTCATTCTGATGCCTAAAATGGCCCTTAGCCAGATATCAGGTCTCCTGGACTGATCCTCTCATTTGCTTATCTTTTATCTCTTATGACCCACCCTTATGTCTTTTTTCATTCTCCTTTCATGAGATCTCTCTGATGAAAGATCCAGGCCTTTCATTAAAAAAATTACATCAGCTATCACCATTTTAATTTCCAAAAACATTTCCTCCTTCTGATTTTAAAAAATAAGCATATGGCATATCGTCCTTGTTAAAATGTGCTACCTTATCTCCCTTAGAATGTTATGGTCTGTCTCTCTTTCCTTAGTTCCTTCTTACCTTTGCTTTCATCTATATCCTTCTTGTTAGAGACTATTCTAAAAAGTTGATTGGAAGCTCTTTGTAAAAGGGCATTATTAATCATAGGGTAATTTTCAATGGTAACTCCAAATGCCTTGGGAGAATTCAACTTCTCCAGAGGAATTCTCTGCTTCTTGGTTAAACCTAGCTTCTGGCATTGAGGAATGTATGTGTATTTTACTTGATCCCCATTTTCCACCTGGGACCTCATCTCCACAGTCCTTACGCATGGTCTGTACATTTCTCTGGAGAAAATGCCACCTGTCTCCTACAGAACTGGCCACGGCCTTTGGCTTTGTGGGGCCAGGTTGCTTTCACCTCTTCCTAGCCCCATCTTCCATAAAGTCTAGCACTTGTCACCTCCAGTTCCTAGGACCATCAGGGCTCTGCAGGAGAAATGGCTAGCTTCTTTTTGATATTTCCTTTGGCAAGCGTTGCCATGGGATCTTTCCTGTTCTGACAAGGGATTTCCCTTTCCTCTATCCCATGTCTTCCTTTGTACATGGGACGGGATTGCCAACTTCTCCTAGTGTCTCTGAGGACAGTGTTTGTACAGGTTCACTTGTTCTCCTCGTTCCTTAGGGTTAAGTTTCAAGAGGAGAGGAACAGAAACATCTTTACTCTGCCATCTTAAAGCTGCAAGTCTATGTTAAATAGACAAAGTTTATATTAAGTCTGCATTATCTTTTAGTCCTCACAACTCTTAACATGGCCATTCATGGAAATGAGGTTCAGAGAAGAAGTTAAGTTTTCTGCCCCAACTTATAGTTGGAAAGTAGCTAAGAAGCCAGGTCTGGCCAAAGGCAAACCCATGGTCTTTCTTTCCCTTACTGTTTCCTACTCCCAACACGCTGAGATCAAGGGAAGGTGGCAAACTATAGTCTAGCCTGGATCAATAACTGGAAGTATGATTTAAGAAAGACCTTTGGGACAGACTGTTAACCAAGGCTATCAAGAAGAAACAAGAAATGCCCAAAGTATGGTCCAACATTGGGGTAGGGAGTTGAAGGACTCCCAGGGAATCCTAGAATCAGACCATGAAGAAAGTTAAGAGGGCATACGTCCTGAGGGAACTTGGGAGAGAAATTGGTTTCCAAGGACCCAGAAAGATAGACTGGTGAGGCCAATGGGGTTACATTGTAAGAGCAAAATAAATGATCCTGTGGGCACTGGACTTAAGCCCATCCTGAGACACCGGTGACTTCCAGACCCCTAGCCTCTCATTGCTATCTGAATTAGGACTCCTAATGTTCCCCAGACTAGTTCTCGCTGGCCTCAGCCAAGGTGAGGTTCAACTTCCGGGTGAATAACAAGGTTGGTAATAGAGCAGGTCAGAACTGAGAATGCTGGTCCAACCTGGATGTGCACAGTTCATTTTTTTTAGGCCAAAATGTATCCTTACATTAATCCCTGTTTACACGTGGCCCGTGGGTTTTATTTCACAGACTAACTCTGATCAGTGACAGCTGTCTGGAGCACCACGGGGAGAATGACTCTGTGGCTTTGTCCAAGCTCGGGGGAATAGAATGACATAGCTGATTAGCGATGTCTGCCAACGGTGCATAATAGGAGAGTTAAAGAACGTATGCTGTCACAGATCCAGGCTGTGTCTTCTTCCCAGACTCATGTCCTCCACAAATGTGATCCGGTTGCTCTCAATGTCCTTATTCTAGTCAATGGTAAGAGTTGAACAACATAGGTCCAGGGATGCCGCCATTAGGTGCAGTTTTGAGATTGACCTCTATCTTGGTACGGATGGACGACCATTGGGTTTAGTCTGTGACATTTGGTGTTAGTTTTGAAATTGTTTTCCAGGCTACATTTTCCAATCATTTGTCCAAAAGAGGCTTTTTATGGAAAACTTCCACTTGGGATGGGACAGAATGCATTCTCTTTATGATGTCCATTCCTGAGATGCATACACTGGGACATTGAGAAATGAGTGGATCACTGGAGAAAAGAGATAAGCCCTCTCGCTTATGATCCCTGGAGTTCCATATTTAGATAACAGCACTCCGAGGACTCCAGCCTGTGGTCTCCTTTCATGTCCTGAGTAAACGCTGAGTCTCGTGGGGAACATGAGCAGTAAAGATTACGCAGAACACCACAAAAATAAACAGGCGCACTCCATTTCAAGCAGCTCACAGTTTTATCATAAAATACAAACTTTCTAAAATTAAGTGTCTTACTTCTATTTTACCAACAACAACAAAAACAAAAATCACTCATGTTAGCTAAATACAGATGCATAAGTGGTTGAGCAAGCAAGTATGAATATGAGGAGTATGTGTGTGTGTGTGTGTGTGTGTGTGTGTGTGTATAGCTTGTGCTGTGTGTGAGGGGGACTATTTGTGTGTCAGTGTTGGCCAATAGATGAATCTGGTCTTGCTGTTTTCTGCCTGTGACCTGGTCGAAACCTTGCCTTTCCAAACTTCATACTAGGCTTTTGCAGAACCTAGAAATTCAGAGCCCTTAGTCTTGATCCAAGGCCTAAGGGAGGAGAAGGGAGAAGAGAAGGCGATCTAAAAGTTTATGCCATTCCCACTGGAGGAAAAATAAGGGCTGTGCATCACAGGACCTCCAGAAGTTGAGCCAAACCTGGAAGACAGGGAGGGTGAACACCATGATGAGATTCCTAATGTTATCGGAGAGATTAGAAAAAAATAATATATTAACTTTATGGTTGTCAGAAACAGTGAAGACCATGACAGGATTGGAGGGTAAAGGCTTTGGCATAAGAAAAAAGCTTTGTCATAAAAAGCTTTGGCTCTGGGAAAGTGAAATACTCAAATAATACAATTAGAGGACAATCAAGAGCTTCTCCTTATGCTCACTTAGATCAGGAAGCCCCTGGAGCCTGTAAAGATTGTTTCAAGGGAGCCTACCCTCTCTTTCTGCCCAAGACCAATAGAACAGGGACCCTCTCTGAATCTAAGCATCTTACCAGTATTCCTGTGACCACTCTACTTGCCTTAGAGGACCAGATGTGTCCCTCAGGAAAATCTACAACATCAGAGAACTTAGGGGCAGGTCCAGCATTAGATTTTCGAGTCTGGACAATCCCAGGATCCCTCCTCCCCTTACCAGCACCAAGCTAAATCGGTTCCTTCACTCCAACCCTGACTGAAAAGTAAGCCTTGAGACACCACTGAGTGCCTAGAGCTTTGCTGGACCCTCAGAGAAGGAAGAGTTAAGACGTGAGCCTCACCCTCTAAGAGCGTGTGCCTCTCCTTTTCTCCCTGGCACACTCCTATCCATACTTCAAAATAGAGTTCAAAAGCATCTCCTCTGTGAAGGCTTCCCTGACCTCTCCAGATGGAATCATTTACTCACACTTCTGGAATCCTACTGTAATTTCTTCACCCATCTGCTCAGATATTTTGAATGAATGGGAACAGAACTCAATACAAATTATAGGAGAGCAAATGGCTAGATTTGATCTAATCCTGGGATTCTCAATCACTTTTTAGCTGGGCAGATGCATATTATAGAAGAGACTCACGTTCACGGTACCCTCCTATGAACTGAAACCAAAAAGGGGGGCGGAGAAGGGGAGAAACAATGGAAACAGACCACGGCATTCATTTGTAGGGCCTCAGCAGCTCTCTGTGTCTGTTGCTCACTGAGTGTCCACGGGCAAGTTAGGCTGGGTTGTTTCACTCCCTTCTCACTAAAATAACTTCCAAGAGAGCAGAGACTTCACCTATTTCATATCCAGTGCCCAGGACCTGACACAATGTGGGTGCCTCATAAGCAATCCATGAGATTGGTAACCCAATCTGTTTCTCTCTTTCAGAAATCATATTGGAAGATTATTCAGAAACCATAATGATGTTATTATAGGGATACCCTGCATTCCACTCTGACTTACAAAATGAAGGCTGTAACCCATACTTCCATATTTAACAATTATCAGTAATCAACAGTTATCATGATGCAGCTCATATCTGATTGCCACACATGCAGCTAGCTCCTCCAGGTTGAAAACTTCTGATCAGATCAGTGGCCACTGGCATGATCTAGACAGGATGTACACTAGAGGGCCAGAAAGAGGAGTAATCTGCATGGATGAGAACCATCAAGGAATGCTTCCTGGAGGAGGAGGAACTTGAGCTGCCTGTTGAATATGACAGCATATGTCCTAGTTTGCGTGGGCCAGCCTCTATGCTGGTATTTCTGGTATAATTATTTTACAGTTTCATTTATTTATTTATCTGAAACAGAGTCTCACTCTGTTACCCAGGCTGGAGTGCAGTGGCATGATATCAACTCACTGCAATCTCTGCAGTGGGAACAGAATAGGAACAAGTGTCCACCACCACACCCAGCTAATATTTTGTATTTTTAGTAGAGGCAGGGTTTCACCGTGTTGGCCAGGCTGGTCTCAAACTCCTGATCTCAGGTGATCCACCTGCCTCGGCCTCCCAAAGTACTGGTATTATAGGCATAACCCACCATGTCCAGCCTGGTATAATTATTATCTGTACTCCTTTTAACTCTCAAATTTATTGTTGCTTGGAAGATAAATTGTTTGGTTATCCCACCCTGAAGAATGTATGCAAATTGACTTGGCAGAGGGGAGGGCTCTACTTCTCCTTCCCTGAGGACATGGAAGCCTCTTGCTCCTTCCTCTCCCCTTTACACGGTTTTGTCTCTTGATTCCTCCTTTTTTGCTGACCCTCCTTGTCTTTCACACTAAACTCTCCACTTAGGCCCACGCACCCTCCCCGGCCAGGTGCAGCCTCACCTTGATCTTGTTCCATCCAGCACCTTGCGTCAGCCCCTTAAAGCCAGCACTTTGCTCAGGAAACACTTTCTTCACTTGGCTTCCTATACACCACTTTCCCAGTTTTACCCCCACCTCACCAGATAGTCCTTCTTATTAATAAAATCTTTGCTGGTTCCTCCACATCTCTGCAGCCTCTACATGCTGGAAGTCCCAAGGCTCTGCCCTTGGACCTCTTCTCTTCTCTATACTTGTGTATTCTGGGCCATCTCATCCCATCTCATCCCATGCCTTGAAATCTACGTGTGAATGGCTCCCGAATGTATTACCAGCCCCAACCTCTCCCCTGAGTTCCAGACTCCTATATGCACCTATCTATCAAGAGCTCCACCCATTTGTCTAATGAGACTCTCAATTTTCCATGTCCCAGACCGATTCTTGGTAAACAGATCTTTGCTCTAGGCATCATGATCTTAGTTGTTTTGTTTTGTTTTGTTTTCTGAGGTGGAGTCTGGTTCTGTTGCCCACGCTGGAGTGCAGTGGCGTGAGCTCGGCTTACTGCAACCTACACCTCCCAGGCTTAAGCGATTCTTTTGCCTCAGCCTCCCGAGTAGCTGGGAGTACAGGCGCCTACCACCATTGCCCAGCTAATTTTTGTATTTTTAGTAGAGACAGTGTTTCATTGTGTTAGCCAGGCTGGTCTCGAACTCCCAACCTCAAGTGATCCACCCACCTTGGCCTCCCAAAGTGCTGAGATTACAGGGATGAGCCATTGCGCCTGGCCCAATGACCTTGGTATTTTGGCACTGCTGCTGCTCCAGTTGCACAAGTGAAAAACCAAAGAACTATGTTTGACTTTTCCCTTTCCCTCATTACACATTCAACCATCATCACGCCCCACCAATTCTACCAAGAAAATAACACATCACAGATCTTTTCACTTGTCCCCTTTCCCAGGGCCACTGCCTTCATCCATGCCACCAATGCCTCTTAGTCAACTATAAAGCTCCTAGCCTACTCCCCTGCCTCAGCTCTTACCCTCACAGTCCATTTTTCAGACATTGGCCAATGTGATATGTTTTATATAGAAAATTAGAACATGTCCTCATAAATTTAAAAGCCTACATGGTTTTCCACTGCTCCTGAAACAAAACCTCTAGCCACACCTACCAGGCCCTGTCTGGTCTGGCCTGGCTACCTCTGATTTCCATTCCATGCACTCTCTCCCTCACACTTTGTGCTCCAGCCACAGGTTCCCACCTTGGAGCCCTTGCACTTCCTATTCTTTCTGCCCAGAGGCTCATCCCCCCACATATATGTGTGGTTCATTCTCTCATTTCATTTAGATCTTGGCTCAAGAGGCTGTCCTTGATTTTTCCCCCAACCCCAACCCATATCCCGAGGACCTGGCCTTGCAGGCATGCTTGCTTATGTCCTTGTTTCTCCTCCTAGAATAAAAGCGCCTTAAAAGAAGGAAAAACTTTGTCTCGTTCACTCCAGTACCCCTGGTGCCTACAACAGTGCCAGGCACACACAGGATGCTGGATCAATACATTTTGAATGAACAGATCATCCCCTCTGGGTACTCAGGCTTGCACCCCTTACATTATTTTTCTGACCTCGTGGTCCCTGGTCTCCCCGGTCTCTCAGAGCACCAATCCACTCTGCTCCTCCTCCTCGTCCTCCTCTTTGCCTCCACTGTCTCTGGCTCTCCCCAGGCTGCCTCCCACTTCTCAGGCTGCTCCTTCCTCAGGCTACCTTCCCACTCCTCCAACCCCTGCCCCGCTGCAGACCTGTAGAGACCAGGTCTCAACCCTCTGGTCTCACAGCTTCCAATCAGTGCTTCCCAAAAGCTGGCTGAGGAGACATTGAGACCACCCTCCCTCCCAGAGACAGCCAGAGGTATCTCCTGCAGCAAGTCTACCTTCCCAGAGCCCAGAGCCACAACACAGAATATAGAAGTTGGCCAGCCTTCAGGGGGCTCATCTGTGTCTCTATTTTCACCTCCAGGGGATGATAATCTCTCCCACAGGCCCCTAGAGTCACCTCCAGGCCACACCCTATCTTGCTTCCTCTTTCTCTTTCTGCCAGCCCATCAATTCACTCTGATGTGCATAAATCTTCCCTGGATCCCCAGGCCTAGCAGTCCAAAGCCTTTCATAATCCAGTCCCAACCTCCCTTTTACAATCCTATTTTCCACCTTTTTCAGAGACAAATCTAATGCTTCAGCCAGACACCTTTATTCCCCAGGCCTCCAGCTTGCCGCACACCTTCCCATCTGAGGGACTTGCTCCTCCTGCCTGGAATGCCCTCCTCCCAGCTCAGCTCAGTGGAACCTTCCTTCACTCCTGCAGGGATCCTGCCTCTGTCCTCTTTGGCCACTTTGATGGTTTTCACTTTGCCAAGGCACTAACATTGTTGTGCCCGCATTTCATCTGCTCTCAGTTCTCTGAAGGGAAGAAGTATGTCCTATTCAGCTATGGGTCCCCCACAGGCTAAATTCAAATTAACTACATGTGTTAACACAACGTTTCCCAGGGTGTGTTAGGTGGAACATACCATGACATACTCTGCAAGAAAAAGGAAGAGAGAGGGAGGGAAGAAGAGAGAGAGGAAAGAAAGAAGGAAAAAGGGAAGAAGGGAAGGAAAGGAAGGAAGGAAGGAGGGAGGGAAGGAAGGAGAGAGGGAGGGAGGGAAGGAAGGAAGGAAGGAAAAGATTTTTTTTTAAGGATGTGGATTTCATGTTTAAATAATACTATCAACCACCTTCTTGAACATTCTTCATGCACCCTAGGAAATTAAATGATCTGAGAATTCCAACCATTAAGAAATCTGTTTATCTCTGGTTCCCACAGCTTTTCCCAAACAGATCTGACTACTGAAACCACTTTCTAGCATTTATCCCTTTTAGCAAGCCATTTGGAGAAAATACTGATTGAAAGGATGAGAGTCTGGGGACATGGGTCGGCACTGCAGTAAAGGTTCTGTGACGGGGAGGTAGAAGGATGGGAATCACTGTCAGGCTGGGAAGTTGGGCCTTAATCCTGTAAGGTGAGTTTTTCAAACCAGGTCACCCATTCTCCAGGGTGAGCCTGGGAGACTGGGATTCCCAGGAATGACAGGGCACCACCTGCCCGTTGGAGCATCCATATTAGTGGGAGGTTTTGTGGGTGGGAATGAGTGGCTATGTATTGTTATATTAAAACAAACACAAATTTATGACTCAACAACATGCACAATTCGAGTAGAATTTTCAGCCAGAATGTTGAGTTTGTGCTGGCTGTTTGCTGTTAAGCTCTCAGACCGTCCCAGAAAATAGAAGCTCCTTGCCTCTGCAGTTTGGGGAACTTGGTGGAAAAGTGTGGGCAGCCCTGATAAGCAGTCGAAGGCTCTTCAGCAGAGCCTGTCACGAAGTCAATGGGACGTTTGGGAGATTAGCCTGGCAAGGAGCTCAGGGTGCCGACAGTAGGAGGTGAGAGCTCTAAGGAGATTAGCTGGCCATGTCCTGTTGTAACCAAGCACATGGGTAAAGGCAAATGCATCATTGTACCACCTGTCCTGCCCGTGGAGTAGGTTATCCATATGTTATAGACTGTGCAGTTGCACTTCAGCAACCAGCCCTGAAATGCACCTATGAAAGGGGCCCACCAGGCCCCAGACCCTGTTCATCTCTGCACCAAGTTCCTCCAGGACCCACATAACTACTGGCCACAGGTACAGGGCCCATCCCACCCCACAGCCATGGGACACACATACTGAGAAAGCACCAGTAAGCCCACCCCACTTGCCCCCTGTCCCACCAGCTTTCTGGATACCCTTAGGCTTCCAGTATGGGCTGACTCACCCATATGCTTGGGGAAAGAGGTACTGCGGTCCATCTCCTGCCATGGGGGAAGGGTCTCGGGGGTTGGCAGACATCTTTGGAGGTGTCCTCTGATGGTAGGGATAATTGGGCTGGACAAAAGGGGTGTAGCTTGCTAGTGGGGTGTAGGAAGAGCGGAAGATCTGCTGTCCCATCTGCTGTGGGTTGTATGGCATCACCTGCAGGTCAGAGAGAAGAGAGGGGTGAGGTCACCATTCCCCAGCCCAACTCTAACCCCAGCCACCCAACCCCAGCCTCAGCCCCTGTGCCCCTCAGTCCCTGTTGGGTATGCAGAAGGCAACATGTTGAAATGGAGAAAGCCTAGGGCTCAACTTCGATAGTGATCCTAGCAAGTTACCTAATTTATCTGAGCCTCAGTTTCCCCATCTGCAAAATGGGAAAACACTATCTAGGTTGTTAGTAGGGATGGGGTCAGGTGATACAAGTAAAGAGACAGGCATATAGTAAATAACAAATCAATATTATTTCCATTCTCTTCCCTGTTTTCCTAGCTTTTCCCTCTGTCAATAACCATCTCAAAAGCCCCTTGTTTATTTTTAAGGCTTTTATTATCCCCAAAAAGCTGGTGCGATTTACATAGCTCTGGCTTCTATCTCTCCTGAGATCCTTTCAACAGATTCCAAGTCCGAGACAGCCCTGCCCAGAAGTCCTGCGACGGCAGCAATGTCCTACCTCTGTGCCGTGCAATGTGGAAGCCGCCAGCCACACATGACAATTGAGCATTTGAAATGTGGCTCATGTGCATGAAGACCTGAGTTTTGAATTATACTTAATTTTAGCTAATTTAAATTTAAATAGCCACATATAGCAGGTGGCTGCCATAGTGGACAGTGAGTCTAGGAGGAAGGGCAATGGGGTTGAGCACAAACTCTAGGGAAATACAAGAATTTGGTGGGGTTTCCCAGACTATCTGTAACAAACTCCCACCAAGAACTGGGGCTCCCACCATCTTGCCCCGACACAGCAGAGACCTCATCCATCTCGTTGACTGTGATCTCCCCAGCCCTAAGACAGTGCCTGGCTCACAGTCGCTCCCTAACAAACACGTTAAATGAATAAATGCAAGAAAGGGAGAGAGAGGAAAGTGAAGAGAGGTGGAAGGAAGGAGGGAGGAAAGAAAAGACCACTAAGGTGTCTGCTCGAATACCTAAAAGATGGGGAGCTCGTTACCTTATGAGCACTGCATTCCACTACTGACAGCTCCAAATATCAGAAAACCTTTTCTCATACAAAGCTGACATCCATCCTCTTGTGTGCTGAGGGGAATAGTCAGAACTTGAAGAAAGTTCTGGATTTCCATTTTAATACAAATCGGGGGTCCAAGTGCTCAGGGTTCAGGCACTCTGACAGCCCTCTCTCACCCCACAAGCCCTTATCAAAAAAAAATCCACAAAGGCTAGCACTCATTGAGTGCTTGGAATGTGCCCAGCCCTTCACATGGATGCTGTCATTAAAACTCCAGAAAGCCCTGTGAGGTAGGACCATTACAATTTCCAGTTTGGAGACAGGAAATCTGAGGTTCAGAGAAGTGAAGCAACTTTCTCAGTGTTTCCAGCATCTGAGTTGTGGTCAGACCTCCAGCAAGGTAAGCCCAGAGCCCATACCTTGTTTCGCACCAGCCTCTCTGCTATGTCCTCTCTGGAAACCTGAGTCCTCCCTCTTGGTCCTCCCCAGTGTTCCCCAGTAGAGATGTGGCACCTGGTGATGCTGGGCACAGGCACCAAACCCCAAGGTGATGAGCTAAAGGTCAGAACACGCCAAGAGCACCTCCCAGGACAGATGTGGGTCAGCATGGCAGAAAGTACCCCTGTCCTCATGGGGGAGGAAGTGCCTGGCCCTGGGAGGGGATCAAAGTGGAGGAGGCAGGTCCTAGAGCTCACACTGTATTATTGAAAAGATGCCCCTGATTCCATGTATCTGATAAAACTATAAAGCAGAGCTTTATAGCCTGCTCTGGAGCCATCTCCAAACACACTCATCCCTGACAAAAGCAATGGAACAGTGTGCCCAGAATGCCACATTTATATAAAAATGTTTATATAAATAGATATCGCCAGAAAATATGTAAAAAACCATTAAACAGTGATTGCCTCCAAGTTCTAAATTTTCTTACCATGTTTTTATATTACTTTCTTCAAATACATACACATGAATGTGTGCACACATACACGCAATTGTCTAAAAAGATTCTCTCTGGAGCCAGGTGGATGATATCCCTGTTCAAGGGGTGGAGACGATGGAGCTGAGGTTCTCTGACCCAGATCGTCTCTCATCTCAGCTTCATCTCAGGATGCAAGGGCTCTGCTTCAGAGAAACCAGTGCTGCCCCAGGTAACAAAACTGCCTACACCTACGAGCCCTTCCCTACCCTCCCAAACATTCTGACACATTTCAGGCCAGAGGTGTAGTTTGCAAGGAGGGTAGGGCTCCCTGGGGAGAGAGGAGAGGCAGACGTTTTATGAGTTGGAGTGTGGGGGTGTCCACCTTTGTGTGGAGGAGCAAGGCCAGCCTGGGGCTATGGCGGGCTGGGTGTTGGTGCCCTCTACTTCTCCATTCTAAGCACCTTTCCTCACACCCCCATCCCTGCCCCAAGACTCAATATCCCTCAATGTGCTTCTGTATCTATTTGTGTGCCTGTGCCTGGATGCACATTCCTACAGGTTGGTGGCATGTGTACAACTATACCTGTGTTTCTATCTGCATTTGTGTGTGTGTGCGTGTTTGCATTTCTATTTCTGCTGCTTTATTTTCATGAGGTATTTTTGTGCATCTATGTACAAGACGTGGTAAAGCATGGTCATTGGAGTGCCAGCCTGCCAGAGGTCAGACGTCAATTACTGTCCCACAGATATTTATCCTGACCTACCTGTGAGAGTAGTGTTGCCAGATTTGGCAAATAAAAATACAGGACACTCAGTTAAATTCAAATTTCAGATAAATAATACATATTTTTAGCATAAGTATATCCCATGCAATATTTGGGACATACTTACGCTAAACATTTTTCCTTGTTTATCTGAAATTCAAATGTAACTGGGTGTCTTGGATTTTAACTGGCAACCCCACATGGGAAGAATATGACTCCTCAGGGCCACTGATGCTGAGCAAAGCCATGTCATTTGCATTGGCTAGTGGAAGGTGGGTGGAAATTCCCACGGACATGTCTGAGCTGAGGATTTTAGAGGCATCACGTGTTTCTGCCTGCCCTCTTGGGCTCCTGCCTGCCCTCTTGGGCTCCTGCCATCCACCATGGAAAGAGCAACGGGCACTGAATCTTCAGCACAGGCCCAGAAGAGGCATGTAGAACCCACCTAAACCTGATCCACAGCCCATCTCAGCCAGCCTGTAGACCTGAGCAAGAAATTAATATTTATTGTTGAAAGTCCCCGAGTTGTGGAGGCTGTATATTGCCACAGCAACACCTAACTTGCATGTTCACTTTATGACTTTGGGCAAGTTACTTAATCTCTCTGTGCTTGGGTTTCCTCATCTAGAACCTACCTCACAGGATAATTTTGAAGGCTAAATTAGTTAGTGCAGACACAGTCCTTAAGGGCGGACCCAGCACGCAGGAAGGGCTCCATTAAGTGCCCACTGTTATCACATATGGACATCGGTTTGTGTTTTCCACATGCATGCTGGTATGTGAGTCTGTACTGTGGAGCCAATGGTGGGCCAGAAGTATATTGGCTGGTCACCAGCTGGACAAAGAGGAGGGAGCAGATGCACCCTGTGACCCAAAGGCCTTCATGGAGCTGGGACAGAGGAGGAGAGATTGTCTACTTACCTGTCTGGAGTAACATCCCAGCTGGGGGTGCAAAGCCTGCTGATAGGGCATCCTCGCTGCCTGCTGTGGGTACAGGCCCTGGGGAGAAAGAGAGGCTCAGTATGGCCAGGCAAGGGCTTCTGTGCCAGAAGGCAGCAGCTACTCAGCTCAGTCTCCAGCCCACATGCCTGGACCTCCAGACAGGGCTGAATTTGTCCCAACACATCACTGGCCAGACCCATGAGCTGTCTGAGGCCAGCTGGGATCAGGCTGAGACAAGCAGGACTCACACCACATGGGAAGACCCTCTTCAGCAGCCTTCATAGCCTTTTCGGTGAGTATGGGAGACAGGAGCTTCAGGAGCCTGACTGCCTCCTGGGCCCCGGATCTCTTAGTGGCTGTGTGACCTTGGGCAAATCACTTTACATCTCTGAGCCTCTTTGTCCTTATCTAAAAAATCACATGTGCTCAGGCCTGCAAAGCCTATGAAGGTAGCCACATTCTCTTTGTTGCTGTCCACACAACTTTTCGAAATGCCTTCCCCTAATCCCATACCTACCACCTGAAGACACAAGGTGTCCATGTACATCTCTACATGTGTGTGTTGGTGTGCATCCATGTTTATTTAAGTACACCTGCATGTGTGTTTGCATTTTTTTCTATGCAACTGTGTACTTCTGTGTACAAATATACAACTGTGAATCCAAGTGTGTTAGTGTGGGTTCCTGCTGCTGTATATCTATGTGCCCATGCATACACCTGTGTCCGTAGCTTACGGAGAGAGGCAGTGTGAGGATGAATGAGTTAATACATCTAAAGAGCTTAGAATAGTGCCCAGCACATAGTAAGGACTCAATGTTCGGTGTGTTTGTCATCTCTCACTGCCTCCTCCCTTAAATAGGCTCTCTGGCCGTTCAGCCAGATGGGAAATTGACATTTTACTCACAATTCTGTCTTGGGGTGCTCATGTGTCCACATACAGACAAAAGACACACACACACACACACACACACACACACACACACACACACAGCAGAACTGCTGCTGTAGGAGTGGTCAGCTCGTCTCAGAATCTGCCTCCACCTGCCAATCCAGAGTTTTCCCTTTAGATGAGGCTCAAAACCCAAAGTACCTCTCAGCCCAGGACATCTCAGAAGATCTGCAGCCCGAGAGCTGCCTTCATTCTGGGCTCAGTTTGTGTCAATGACCAAAGTGTAGATGATGGCTGACACCACACCCTTGAGGATTTCCTCATGGCCTATGGACTTTCTGATGTGTGGAGTCTGCAAGGAGATCTCCCTGCTCTCCTCCTGCTCCATCTTCCAGGTCCCCAGGAGGGCGCAACTTCTCAGAGCCTCTCCTTGCTCTCTGCTCCCATGCCAGGGACACTCCTGCCGTTCCTGTGCTGAGGCCCCTCCCACTTTTGCCCACTACTTTACCTGAAACCACTCACCTCCTCCCCTTTACTCCAAGCCCTGCAGCCCGGGGCAGCCTGTCTCTCCCATCATGACTGCTGTCTGGTCCCTGCAACCCCAGCCTCTGCCTGAACCTGGACAGAGCAGTCTGACTGAGGGGGTTGCTCACCTGTTCCCAGCCCTCCATGAGCTCCAAGACCACTAGGCAGGTTGCTGAGTGTCCCTCCTCTGTTTTGCCCCCTCCTCTCAACCCCATTAGCATTTACCTCTGCTTTCTACAGGCAGTTGTGCACCTGCCTGTTTCTGTTTATATGTGTGTACATCAAAATGTGTGTATATACATTTGTGTGCATATGTGTGTGCACACTGTCATACACAAAGATCTCTGCTGGGAGCATAGTCACTGTTTTTGAGACTCACTGTGCCCTCTGAGAGGGCGGCCAGAGCTAATGCCTCCAGACTGCAAAGCCTACGGTGCAGCAGAAGAGCTCCCCTATGGGACTCTTTCATTTTCCCTTTGCCTCTTTTTCATCATTTTCTCCCTCAGGATTCCCAGGGTACAGCACTGAGCAGTCTCCAGAATGCCCAGCATGGGCCACCCAGCCACCCCTCACAGGAGCCCAACCAGGGCTTAAGCTGGTGGCCCTGGTCCTCCTGGGAGCACCAGGGAGGAAGGTGCCCCTTGCTTTCCACAGCCAACTTCCCCAGCCTCCACCATCTCACACCTGCTTGTGCCAGTCTGCCCTAGGCTCTGTGGATGGCAAATAGCTGCCCACCCCTAATCAGTCACAGGGTGGATTATCAGGAGATGGTGCCACAGTCATCAGTTAGAAAACACTGCATGACTTCAAGAACATTTCTAGTTGTTAGAATTGCAAGTGTGTAAAATCACAAGCAAGGGTAAATCAACATTCACTGTTCTTTGCTTAAGCCATGGCCTCTTCCCATGCATCCCCACTCCTTAACTGGGAGTAGAGTTTCTGAGTCCTTCCACCACAGAGCTCCAAGTAAACCGGATTTGGGACCTCATCTTTATTCCTAATGCTAAGCAGGAAAGAGACCAGTATAGACTGTTCCCCATTTCTCCTCTCTGTCCCCTCAAGGTCTGCGGAGCTCTCTGACCCCATTTCCTTGGAAGATTGAGGCTGAATCATAATAAAAATCAACATCTGTGTCACAGCTTAAATTTTACAGAGTCTTTACCCTTCCATAGACTCAATTAATCCTTACAACCATATCAGTAGCTGCTGCTGCTGCAATTATTATGAACCCATTTCACAAACCAGAAAACCATGGCTCTGAGCAGCTAACCATCCTAAGCCCTAACTTGGAAGCAGCAGAACCTTTAAAGCCAAATCTACTGGTTTCAAAACCTGCCTTCTATTATCTCAGGCCCCTTGATCAGCTATCTTGAAGCTGGATGGCATTGTGAGATCACAGAAGCCAGGAGAAGGTAAATTATGCTGTCCTTCCTTACCACATAGGAGGACCAATGCCTTCCACAGCCAATTTCAGCTGGTCCCATTCAGTGCTTAAACTATCTCATAGAACCCAACAGGTCTTACCAGCCAGGGTCCTTCTGCTGCTTCTGCTCAGAAGCCCAGGAACCTCATAGTCAGTCCTATGATGCTAAAGACAGAGCACCTTCATACTCAGAAAATGATATGTCCAAATCTCACCCATTCCAAAAAGTCAGAAGAAATTAACATAGCAAAGAGACGCTATCCCCACTTAATAAAGCAAACCATTGCAAATTAGTTTTACACAGTGAATTCTGTGAGGGCATTTTAGAATGAATTGGCTTATACTAAATAAATTATGCAGTTGTTTCTCCTTTAGAAGTGGAGATGCATATACAGCTGGTCTCTGGTTTATTCCTGAACTTGCATTAGACTCCAAGCTTCTATCTTATTACTCATTTTTTTCAGAAACAGGGTCTCACTATATTGTCCAGGCCAGACTTGAACTCCTGAGCTCAATCAATTCTCCTATCTCAGCCTCTGGAGTAGCTGGGACTACAGGCACATGCCACCACACCTGACTTTAGTCATCTTTGAATCCCTCTACCTGGCATAATGCTCAGCTTCTAGCAGGTGTGGGGAGCAAAGGTTTTCAAAATTACTTAAATGAATGAGTAAATAAATACATAGAAATGAGTAAATCACGAGTAGGTAGATAAATGAATAGTAAATAACCAAACAAAAATGCAAGGGTAGAAACATGTCGGTAAAGGAGTCAGGGACTCACCAAACAGGACATTACAAGACCTGTATAAGGACAATAGACTGCTAATATGAAACTAGTTCACTTTAGCTTCCTTCTTAGGCCACTTTCATCACAACCTCTCACCTCCACAATGGGGCATGAGCTTTCCCTCCCTGGGGAGGGGATAGGTACTTGTTCTCTTTAGCAAACACACAAACAAAAAGCTTGAAAACAAAACAGAGAGATGCTTTGCTTAGTTCCTTTAAGATTCAGGAGCTAAGTCTGGTGGGTCAGCTTGAAGAGTCTTTTATTTTATTTTATTTCTTTATTTTACTTTAGGCTCTGGAGTACATGTGCAGGTCATGCAGGGTTGTTGCATAGGTGCATACTATACCCGGCATTTCTCCCCATGTTATCCCTCCCCACCCTTCCCACCCCCCGATGTCCCTCCTCTAGCCCCCCTCAACTGTCTCCAGTGTGTGATGCTCCTTTCCCTGAGTCCACCTGTTCTCATTGTTCCACACCTGCCTATGAGTAAGAACATGGGGTGTTTGGTTTTCTTGTGTCAGTTTGCTGAGAATGATGGTTTCCAGATTCATCCAAGTCCCTACAAAGGACATGAACTCATCGTTTTTTATGGCTGCGTAGTATTTCATGGTGTATATGTGCCACATTTTCTTTGTCCAGTCTATCATTGATAGGCATTTGATAAGGAGAAGAGACAATTCCCCTTCCCCATAGGACATAAGGCTTGTGCTGTGTTGCAAGGGAAAGAATGACATAGGGTTCCCAGGGGTAGAGAGAGGGGAAGGGACATAGCAACAGGACAAGCCGAGTCAGAGATGTTTCCTTCTCTACTTTCTCACTTCATTCTGTGCTGGGCCAGGCTGGGGCAGCAAATTGCCAAGGTCCTGGATGCACAAGTTTGAGTTCCTGCCCTTCCCCCATACAACAACATGCAATTCTGGAGAGAAGCCAGTGAGGGGAACAGAAGATAGAAATCTTAGGCATGGAGAATCTTTCCTGAAAAAACTGAGTCCTGCCTAAAGGGACTATTTAAGTTATTGGATTAGACTAAGGCTTAAACCAGAGTGGACATTTATTTAATTTTTCCCTCCTTCTACCCAGTGGGTGGAAGCTCTTAGGGGATATTAAGTTAAATCGACAAAATAAAGAAACTACATTTTCACTGCATAAATAAGTTCTGTTAGTAGAATTTCCAGCCCTGCTAGAGGTGCTTTACTATCCTTTTGTGTCTGGCCATGGGTTTTCTCCTTTAGCTACGAGCCCAAGGACAAGAATGCGTGCCAAGTCACTTTGGTTGGTACAAGCTAAGACTGCTTGGGTGTAGTTTAAGTAAGGTGGCCATATACACTCATTCCTTGGTGTCCTCAGAAGATTGGTTCTAAGGCCACCCTCCCTCTTCCACCCTGTGGATACCAAAATCTGAGGATGCTCAAGTCTCCAATATAAAATGGCATTTGAGGGCCAGGTGCAGTGGCTCATGCCTGTAATCTTAGCTCTTAGGGAGGCTGAGCCAGATGGATCACATGAGGCCAGGAGTTCAAGACCAGCCTGGCCAACATGGTGAAACCCTATCTCTACTAAAAATACAAAAATTAGCCAGGTGTGGTGGTACACATGTCTGCAATCCCAGCTACTCAGGAGGCTGAGGTAGGAGAATCGCTTGAACTTTGGAGGCAGAGATTGCAGTGAGCCAAGATCGTGCCACTGCACTCCAGCCTGGGTGATAGAGTAAGATTCTGTCTCAAATAAAATAAAATGGCACATGAGGATGCTCAAGTCCCTGATATAAAATGGCATAGTATTTGCATGTAGCTTATGCAAATGCTTCTGTATCCTTTTATCTCTAGATTACTAACAATGTCTAATAATGTAAATACTATGTAAATAGTTATTACACTGTATTATCTTTTACTCGCATTATTTTTTGTTGTTGTATTGTTATTTTTTATTATTTCCTTCTTTAAATATTTTCCATCCAAGCCTGATTGAATCTGTGGATGTGGAACCCACGGATACAGAGGGCCGACTGTAATTTGTTGTCCAAACCAGGACATGAGATTGAAAAGGGATGCCATTAATATTATTTTGGAACAGAAGACCAAAATCAGGACTGTCCCAAGTAATCTAGGATATATGCCATCCAACCTTAAAGGAAGTCACAGGAAGGAGGTGGGAAACAAGGACTGCCACACCATCTTCTCCTGGGAGCCCACGCACTTAATCAGCCACAACCAGCAAAACGAGGCTCTCAATGAAGGGCACAGCGTGAACTGGAATTCAGACAACGGAAAGTTAGGACTCTATATATGTATGTGTGTGTAGATGTGTGCACGCACGCACATAAACCAAGGGGTAGATCTGATGTGACTACAGTGAAAAAAATAACCGACAAGCTGACAAGTTGACAATGCCCTACCATAGCCCTTGTGAAGCGTCTTCCATGTAGGGAAGGCATTCAGAAGAGTCTAGAGGCTCTTTGTGAAATAGGCCCCCTGCCAGCCACACCTCCTCTGTGGCCAAAAAACCCGTGGATATCCACAGGAGAGCCAGGCCCACTCACTGACCTGATACTGCAGGAAGGTGGAGGGGTTCGTGAACACTGATGGAGGTGGATAGTTCAGGTTGAGCCAGAATGGCTGGTTCAGGGTTGTTGAGGTCAAGGCTGTAGCAAAATGTGGAGTGAAAACATTCCCTGTGTGCTTCAGGTTGTTCTTGTCAGCAATCGTCACAGGTGTGTTAACTGAAAGTCACAGGAGAAGTAAAGTGGGTCAGGGATGGAAGCAAGGAGAGGCCGGGATACCTTCAGCATTGCAACGTCCCTGGGGATTCAGTCTCACAGGTCAGGTCCCTTAAGCTCCAAGAGAGTTCTTCAAAGTTCTAGTACATTTCCAACTATAGGTAAACATCATTAGTTCATGCTTTGCCAATTTGGAAGGGATGAAATTCCCAGTAGGTCTGGCTTGGAGCTTTTCTTTCCATCATTCACTAGTAAAGAAGGCAGTTTAGCAAGGGAATACAATAAACCAGATTGCTAGGGCTATATTTCACCTACTTACAAAATGAAATTCTTTCAACTGCTTTAGAAAAATCCAGCTTTATATGAACCATTGCTATGCTATTGGAATTCATCCTTATCAAATGATTAAAGCAGCCCCTCCCTAAGGATATATATTTGGCAATGCTAAGAAACTTGCACAGTTGTTGTATCTATATGGGAATTTAAAAAATATTTTAAAAAATTAAATATTTTGAAACATTAAATTCAGCATGCAGTGACTCAAAATTGGTCTAAACGAATGAAGTTAGATTGAGTTGTTTCAAGATAAGAATCCTGGATTCCTCCTTTCTACAAGATGTCGTGGGGGCTTAAAAAATCAGAAATGGGTCCTCTGTTTCCCCCTTATTGGCATCCTTTTGGAAAAAGAGGTTTGACTAGAACAGTTGTAGGAGGGCAAGGAAGAGAAAGCAGGAACATAATCTCAATGTAGAAATAATCTAAAGCAAGGATTTTTTGTTTTGGCTTGGAAAATTTCAGAGGATATAATACATGCTGGATCAGGGCTATATTCAGAAGTGACTATTAATAATGCTGATATGACCCTTGAAAGCCAACTACATTTCTCTAGCAACTGTATTCCCAAGAAGGGATACAGGGAGAAAGTCATTTTTCCCATTTTGTAGGTTTTAAAACTGACAACTATAGAAAGGCAGTGAATTGTCTATAGATGAGACAGCCACTTGGTGACAGAGCCACCTGAAGCCTGTGAGGGTCGCTACAACCCCCTCCCCTGCAGCCCTCCCTGGGTAGGTCAGCTCACCTTTCAGCTCCAGCCCATCCACTTCCATTTTGTTTCGAAGTTTCAGCTGCCCACTTGGGTTCTTGGTGGCCCCAAAGAACTCATAGAGTAGGTTCTTCTCGGCTGGACATGCAGGTTTCTTGGGCGGCAGGGGAAGTGATGCAGTGCCCACTGGGTCACAGCAACCCTCCTCACCACAGGTGTCCTTCTGGCTCTGGGGCCACTGGCTGAGAAATAGGCTCTCTCGACCCTTTGTTGGCTCCTTGGTGCCAGGGCTCCATTCTAGAGGAAGAGAGAAACTGAGTTAATGCCTCTAGAAGGCCAAGCGCTGGATGCTGGAAGCACCATTTTGTGGATTAAATGATGAAACCTCTGTAACACACACCTGAGGCTTGGGCCACTCTGGGGGACTCTCTTTCAGCCAAATACAATCCCAATCTCTCTCTGAAATCTTCCCTGGCCCCTGCCTATTCTGATCCCCCGATCTCATGCATCCATCAATCCATCTATCCATCCATCTCTCCAGCCATCCATCTGTTCATTCATTCACCCAACTGTCCATCATCTTTGTCTTTCTTCCTTCTATCCATCTACTTATCCATCCATCCATCTGTCCATCCATCCATCTATCCCATCTTTATCTTCCTACCTTCCTTGCATCCATCCACCCCTTCATCCTTCCTTCCACCATTCCTTTCTTCCAATTAGCTTTTTCTTTCCTCCCCTTCCTTACCCTTCCTTCTTCCTTCCACCCTTCCTTCTCTCCAACCATCCATAGTGCCAGGCTGAGGATAGAAGGATGTCTTGGATGCAGTTTCTGCCTTCAGTGAGCACATGGTTTGGTGAGGGAGACACACATTTCTACAGAACATGTGGTCTGAGCCACGCACTTTGTGGTCTCTCATCCTGGACTCTACTTTTGTTTTATTACTCACAGGTGATTCAGCTCACTTGTCAGTGCCAGGCCTTGACCTGAATGCTGGGGACACAGTTGTGAGTCAGAGCCAGAGTGTGCCCAGCAGGAGCTCATAACAAGGAAAAAGAGAGAGACATGCCCAGAAATAGCTCCAGGACAAGGCAGATGAACACCACGAGGTGGCAGAGGGAAGAAATGGGAAAACAGGGTGGCTGAGACTGCTTCTGTCTGAGAAGGTTCCTTCCAGAAGGAAGTAGGGTTTCAGCAAGGCCTTACATCTAGGGGTATTGGGGAGGAAGGCATGGCAGGCATGGATAACTTGTGGGCAAAAGCCTGAAAGCATCAGAGACATTGTGAATCACTGGATATAGCTGGAGTGTGGAGCAGGGACAAGATTGGTGGCAGACCCAGGTCTCTCTCCGAAGAGACCGAGCATTTATTCTCCCAATGCAGAGGTACTTTTGGGACCTTACAGATCCTCACTTCTTTTGTACCCAGCAAAAGAAGCTTGTGGGAGTTGAGACCTGGCCACCCACTGGATGGCTGTGCATTGCGCTGGCCCACAGCGGTCACCAGGATATCTCTAGTTGCAGCCAGAAAGGACCTGTGCCTCAGTGTTACCTGTTGATAATAGACCTGATCCCACAAGCTTTTGGCCTCCTAGTCCAGTGGCTTGGGGGCTGAGCTTGGGGGCTAAGCCTGTCTTCCTAGCACCATCCCAGCAAAGGAAAGAGCTGCTCTAGCCTGGGCCAATTTAGGAGGAAACAACATTTTTAGTAAAAAATCCCTAGAGTCTCTTCCAGGAGTTTCTCTGGTTGCCGAATTCAGCCCCTAGCCAGTGAGCTGAAATAACAGTACCCACTAATAGTAACCCTTTCCCCACAGACTTATGTACTTGCAGATTCCCACTCACATTTACAGGCACCTTAAACATCTACGAAGCTCCCTCTTCCAAGGTCTGGGCACACAGATACATACACATTCCTATCTGTTGTTCTTTTGACTTAGTGACATGTACACAACTACACACATGACAGACACATGCACAAAAGTGTACACAGACATGCTTAAATGCACCACTCCTGCATTTTCTCTAACAAATACTCAAACCTTCACAACTCCTTTTGGCACACTTTGGCCCACACTTTTGTACACACAGACATGCACCAATGGTGGGCAGCGTGGGTGGGACAGAAATGCTTCCAATCCAGCAGCCACGTCCAACAGGGAAGTATCCATGGGTCCCTCTGGGAGAAGAGGTAGGAGGAAGTTCTCCCCTCTGGAAAGAGCTCAATTGTCTCTCTCCCACAGCCCGTCATCCTAAAGCCCTCTGGCTTCTAAAGCCCTGTCCAGGACCCAGAGTCCAGCTTGCTATCCGCAGTTCTGATTCTTTGGCCTTCCTGCAATGCTCCAAGATACAGAATGTTCAGGACGACCTCGCTCTTATTTTCTCAGGGAGATGAATTTGGACCCTCCCAATACGTGCATCTCTCACTTACCCATCCATGCTCATAGCCCAGAGGGAATTGTTCTCTTGGCTAACAGGAGTATGGTCACTCTCCTAGTGACTGCTGACCCTAGGCAATGGCCATGGCCATCAATCTACCTTCTTGGAACCTTATAGTCTGACTGGTTATATCAGAACAACACACAGAATTCTGGGCATAAAGTAGGAGAATCTTGGGAGGTGGCTGGCTTTCCTGGGAAAAATGTGACCTCCTCAATAAAGTAAGTCCCAGGAAACAGATTTCAGAGTCAACAGTCTGCACTGTGCCTGGATAATTTATGTATCCACCCTGCTACCCCAGAGAGGGAGGACCAGGCCTCACGTCCAGAACAGGAGCCTCCATGAGATAGATGCCAAATGATCCCAGCTACCAATCAAATTTCTCTTCTATACATCTTGGCATCCCCATGCTGCAGTTTTACCCCGAACCCAGCTAGGGTAAACACTTCCTTCAATGCACTCTGGATACCTGTTTGATTCCAAAATTAAGCTAGTTATTACATGGCTCCTATTTCTCTTCTCAAAGTATGTTGAGATCAGGGCCTCTGGGTTTGCTTACAATAGCTGTGCTCTGCACAGGGGCACCCAGCAAAAGAAGCCTGTGGGGGTTGAAAACAGCTTGTCCCTTGGGGCTGTGCCCACCAGAGAGGCTGCTTTGTCCTGCTTTACACAAAGATGCTTTATGTACATGCTACAGTCCTGATGGCTTCTTGGGAAGGACCTCCTCCTTGCAGGCCCACTCTACCCCAGTTCCAGCCCCACTCACCCATCAAGCGGTGCCTCTCCACAGCAGGGTCAGCCTCGGGCTTGGAGCAGATCTTGGCAAACACTGGGAGCTGCCTCTTCTGAGCAAAGAGCTCAGGGAGCTTGTCAGGGGGTGCAGGAGGAAGTGGAGGAGGTGGCAGCAGAAATGGGCTCAGCCCCATGGGCTCCTTGAGTCCAGGGCCACTGAACATGTTGTTCTGTAGGAAGTCCTTGATGACCCTTGTCTCCTCCAGCACTTTCTTGTTGTCAGGGGCCTTGGATGCCACCGTGGACTTCAGTGGGAACTGGGCCAGAAGCTTGCTGACCTCCAAGTTGGAGGCACCTAAGATATGGTCCCTGTCATCTGTCCCCTTGCGGCTCTTGACCTTGGTGGCACGCAGAATATCTGTGATAGCAGACATGGCAGAATCACAGTCCTGTCTGCTGCCATTAATGGACATGGCCACCTTCTGCTTTGGAAGCTTGTCGCCGACAATGATGGAGGCTCTGGGGCACTCATTACCGTCTGCCACTACAGGAGGGGCAAGAATGCAGCGAGCCAGCTCTCTGGTCCCCTCAGGAGAGCTGCCAGGTACCTCCAGCTCTTCAGAGCTCTCTTTGACCAGGATCGAGTGCTCTTTGGTGAGGCTCAGGAACTCCTGTTCCACCAACAGGGAGATCTCATCTTTGTCACTGCTGAACTCCAGAGCTCTGCAAATGGGTCAGAGAGACAGACAGTGTTAGTGCCAGCTCACCAAGGTGTGGCTCTGCAGCAGGACATAGGCCCCAGAAAAGGGAAGTGGATGCATAACATGACAAAAACACACTTCCAGGTAGGAGAACCCAGTGGACACACAGTGGACCCCCACAGGGCTCTGCACCACACCGGCAGGATGCAGCACGGAGAGCACGGTTTTGAAAATGGGGAAACCTGGGTCCTCTCCCAACAACCTTTCTGAGTGAGCCGTGGCAAGTCGCAGCCTCACTGAACCTTAATTCTAGTCCATCCCTCCTGTTCTTCATGCTCAGGACCTGAAGCAATGAAAGACCAGAGAAGAGGTTCACTGGGGAATTTTGCCCAGCACCAAAGGGGTCAGGAGCCAGCTATCAGCTCTAAGTGTGGAGTCCAGGGTGCTGGGACTGAGCCCTGAGAAGTCCCCATTACCTCACTGCAGAATGGTGGAGTGGACAGCCTGAGCTTACATCCTGACCTAGTCACTTCCCATCTGTGTGACCTTGGGCAGGTTGTTCAGCATCTTGGTATTCTGTCTCCTTCTCTCATTACTAGGAGTATCATAGAGGTGCAAAGCACTTTGGATGGTGTCTGGCATAGAGTAAGGGTGATTCAAAGGTCAGCTCTCGTGTCTACACCACCATCAGCCTTGGTTGGTTCCTGCCCCTGGGTCCCCTACAGTAGCCTCTTGGATACCCATGTTCACTCTGGCATGGCCTCTGACCCAATCACAGCTTCTGCACTGGGCCTCACTTCATGGGCAGCACCAGCAGTTGGGTGGTTCCTGCACTGATTCACCGGGGTCTCCCTGTACCTAAATACTGGCCTCAACCTGCACCTTGGATCCTGGATCCTCCAATGCACCCTTGCTTGTCAGTACCTGCCTGATAGCACCTGATGGTCCCCTGGCTTCTAGGCTCCTGGTTGCCACTTCTCTCCAGGTGTGGAGAGGATGGCAATCCTATTGGCCTGGCTGGTGTCCCTGCCCACCTCACCAGCATCCTTGGCAAGTAGGCACCTTCCTGCTTTGTGCTCCTAGGAGGACCAAGGCCACCAGCCTAGAACCGTCTGCTGTCCCCACTCAATGGGCTCCCACGAGAGGTGGGTGAGGTGGCCCACAGCAAGCATTCTGGAAACTACTCAGCCCTCTATCATGGGAGCACTGAGGGAGAAGATGATGAAGAAGATGCAAGGGAAAAAATCCAGGAGCCCCATAGGGGAGCTCAGCTGCTGCGGTTTATGCTTTGCAGTCTGGAGGCCCAGCACACATGCCAGCTCTGGCCACCCTCTCAGAGGGCATGATGAGACTCCAAGGGGGTGACCATGGAATGCTTCCAGGAGAGTCTATGCCTTCCTGGTAATGCTCATTGTGTACAAGTATGCCTATGCACATGCACACACACACACACACACACACACACGAACAGAAACAGGCAGGCACACAACTCACATGTCACATCATACACAGACCCAGGGGAATAGTCACTGCATTTAACAGTCAATCAGAATGGACACAGTCTACAGTCCTAGAGACTTCCTGCTGTGCCAGACAGGAAATCTTTAGTCCCTGGGTACTGATGAGTCCTGAGGCAAAGACGTGGGAATGTACCAATAGTCCAGCAGCCAAGACAGCGTATTTTGTGAACATTAGCCCCACATGGAACCTCACCATGCCTGGAGGCCGAGAGTAATGCCTGCAAAAAGCAGACTCCAACCAAATAGACCTGGGTTTGAATCCAGGCACCACTGCTCTTCTTATGTCAGATCCTGGAACCCCAGGGTCCTCCCCTGTAAAATGTGTGTGACACATAACATCACCGCCTCACGGGATGGTTGAGAGCATTGGGTGAGGTCACTGTGTGTGAGCTCGGCACAGTGTCCCGTGCACAGGAAATATTCAGTCACTGTCAGCTGTGAGCATTAGCTAGTGTGGGCTGGTCCTGGCCAGCTCCTGGAGGGCCATTGGATCTGTATGTGCAGCAAGGTCACTTTCTATTATTTTCTCCTTCCCTCCACTCTCTCTTTTGTCTCCTTTCCCTGGCTTGTCACCTCTTCCCTTCCTTTGCCTCCTTCCCATGTCTAGACTTAGGCCTATAAATAGGCCTCACTTTCCCGGCTGTGTCCCCTGAGAACAATCAGAATAAAGGGGCTGCCAATCCACGGTCTCAAGTTTTAGATCCCCCTCCTCTTTTTCCTCTTCACCATCCACCTCAAAAGGAACAGGTGAGTCTCAAGTCACAGGAATCAGACATTTGAAGGACTAGGTTTTGCCTCCCCTCCCCAAATACTTTGCAAAGCAAGCCATACACCAGTCGCTTCACTGAATTAGAAAGACACAATACAATTATGTTAATTTTTAAAAATTGTGATAATGGTATTGTGGTTATACTTAACAACAACAAAGAGTCCTTATCTCTTAGAGATACATGCTATTTGCAGAGAAAATGATGCCTGGGACTGCCTTTAAATTTATCCAGCAGGAGGAGGGAAAGAAGAGAGAGGAAGCAATAGATGAAACAAGATTGGTCATGTGTTGATCATTGCTAAAGCCAGGTAATGGTTACATAGGGTCATCACACACTGGTTATTCTATTTGTCTGTATTTGCTTTCTGGTTTGTTTTTACAAATATTACACATACATGGTAAAGAGTAGCTTCTAGAAGCCCCACAGGGCCCTGAGATCCCTATAGCAAATACACCCCACAATGGTCCCTTCTCAGCACCTGGGAGGTCACTCCCGCCCTCCCCAACCTGAAGCCAGGCTGGCAGAGAGGAACTAGCAGGGGCTGAGTGTGAATCCCTGCTCTGCCTCTCAAGAGCTGCCTTCTACACCTTATATTCCTCATCTGTCAAGATTAGACTGTGAGCATTCTATAAGTTGTGCAAAACAGCACAAGCTGGGTATGTAGTGGGCCCTTGAGAAATGCTCACAGCATGATTATTATAATGTAATTATCAATGTTTAGATGTTAGTTATGATGCACCCATATGTGCCTCTGCACAACTTCTCCTCACAGGCATCTAGAGCAATGAAAAAAGCATCTGCCCCATTGATTCCCACACTGCAGCCTTTGTGGTGTTTAAGGAAATACTCATGTCCCCCACCCCCTACCTGCAACCGCCTCCTTCTCTCCAGTCTGAACTCATGGTGGCTTTCAGGGGATATGGCTTCCAGACCCGACCCCTCCAGGCCATTCTCCTCTGGACATACCACAGGAACCAATGGGGCTCTTGGAAAGCTGGCCCTGGTGTGCCAAGAATAAGGGGCCTGCCCCAGCTATGAGCCCTGCTACATGGCTTTGAAAGGTTGCCACAGGATATCCATCTTTTTCATGCCAGCCTCTACAAATTCATATTTCCCTCGCATATGTCTTGAGCCTACTACAGGCCAGACAGGAAGCCAGGCATCCACATATGTGTTCATATTTAATCCTCCCCATATGCCTGGGAAGTAGCCAGGATCATCCCCACTTTACAGATGGGAAGAATGACCTTGAAAGGCTAAGGACCTTGTCACTCAGAGGGAGGAAGCTTATGTAGGAAGTTGGCTGCGTCCAGCTCCCTCCGCTAATTCCTCCCCACCTCCAGCCTGGGCTTCCTTTCAGGAGATCTTTATCCAGCAAGTTCTCCCTGATCCCTGGCTGGGCTTTGTTCCCCAATCTGAATGCAATCAGGAATATTGTCGGTTTCATCCCATCACTCCAGCCTGTGGAGGATCATCACAGTGAATCTTGAGCCTGTCATCTGTGGCATTAGCTGTCCCTGACAGCTCCATGTCAGCTGCATGTCTGATGAGCACATCTTCTGAGTCTTCTGCCAATTTACAAATAGAAATGTTGAACAGGAGAGAGTCTGGGGCAGAGCCTCAGGGACGCTACCAGAGACTCTCCTCCCAGCCTGACAGTAATCCTGGATCAACACTTTGGGGGAATAAATCAACCCCATCACTGTCATCTCATCTCCATTCCCTCCCAAGAGCTTTTATGCAACACTTCGCTGCAATTGGGATTTGCCTCACAGTTAAAAGTCCCTGATTCAGGGTCTCCTCCCACCACACCCCTCCACTTCAAGAAAACAAGATCTGTTTGTTCTTATTTATTCTAGAAAACTGCATGCCTGCAGAGCTGGGACATTCTCAGAACTCAGATCAAACCATTCTCCTGTTGAAACTCCTCCTGTGGATTCTCATTATGCACAGGATAAAATCCAAACTCCTTTATGATGCCCAGAGCACTACACAAATTGGCCCCATCTCCTCCCTCTTCCAGCCATGTTGGCCTTTTATCTACTTGAAATGCTAAGTTCATTCTGGCCCCAAGGCCTTTGCACTTCCTATGGAATGCTTCTCCTTGCAATCTCACCTCCTCAACGTTCAGGTCTCAGTTCCAGTGTCACAGTCTGAAAGTAGCCTTTCCTGCCTGTTATTTAAAAGTGTCCTTCCCCCACCTTACTCCATCAGTCTGTTTATTTTCTTCACACTATTGATTACCATCATCTATCTTAACAGTATCTTTTTTGTGTCTTTACTCCCCACAAGGGCAGGGACTTTATCTCCTTCGCCACAGAGGCCTCCAAACCTAGAACAGTGTTTGGCACATAACTCCAGCTCAGTCGGGATTTGTTGAATAAACGACTGAACAAACTCACTTGCCTTTACCCATGTCAAGGCCTCTAAGAGCTGGTGGCAACCTGCCTGGCTTTGGATCCGTTTTCTGGCCTTCCATCTCACATCCCATCTCTGGTCTGGCATCCCCGCGAGCCGATCAGATGGCACTGACCATCCTGCTTGACCCGGTCGTAAGAGCTCCCAAACTCTGCAAGGCAGTCCCATGGCAGACCCCACACAGAACCCGCATTAACCTTGAGGAACCACAGAAAAATTTTGTGGACACCCCACCACTTTGCTGGGTTCAAGGTTAGGCCTGCTCACCCCCTTTTCCTGCAATCTACCTCTTTTCCCCCTAAGTTTTGCCAGTGCTGGCACCTCTCCCATGCCGTTTGCTTTCTCTTTTGGGTTGGTAAAAATCCACCAGATCTATCACAGACTATCACAGTGAATCACTCAGGGAGGTTAACCCAGCTCCTGGGCTACTGACAAAGGAAGCAAGTCAGAATCAGTTCTGCGGTTCCAGCTCCACGTGGTGCCACCTCTGCTTTGCCCACCTCCAGAAATGATAGTTGTCTGATGGTAGCTCCATACTCGGATGCTGTGCATTATTTCTGCATTTGCGGTGTAGAGTCATACAAAAATAAAGGCTATTGACTGGTTGGCACCCCTTCCCAGAATAATGACTAAGCAAGCATACTGTTAGCTCCTCAACAGCAGTTCTGTGTACATGATAACAGAGAGCAAAGATGAAAACTGCTATTCATCTGAGCCAAACAACAGAAAAATGCAAGCAGAAAATTGTTAGTGCTGGAGGAGGATACCAAAACAAATATTTTCTTCTAGCTATGAGATTTTAGACCAATGACAAACATAGTACTCAAGGCAACCTGGCTGATTAGAGTGAAGTGGAGGGCTCTGGAGTCCGGCAGAGACCTGGGCTTGAACTGTGGTCCATCTGCAGACCGACCTTGTGGCTTTGGGTGAGTTTCTGCTATTATGTGTCTATGTGAGTGGAGCAGCACAGCACACCAGTTAAGAGGTCAGTCCCTGGAGGGAGGTGGAAACTAGATTCAAATCTCCACTGTTTAATGGGGCTGGTGGCTGCCCTAAAGGAAGCTACCTAATATGTCAACGCCTCAGGTCCTATTTCACAAAATAATAAGAAAGGTTAATTACTTATTTAGTGCTAACAAGCCAGGCATTGTGCTAAGCACTTTACAAGCAAAACTCTCATTCTAATCCCCCCAATAGCCCCAGTAAGGTAGTGTGGTAGACTAATTATAGTACTGGCCCCCATTTTATTCACACCCTCCTGTACCCACACTCTTTGGTAGTTCCCCCTCATCTTTATTTGTAAAACGTGGAGACTTGAAAAGTGTTTGGGAATTAGGGCTTAGTTTTGTATCTTTCTTGGGACTTGCAACTTCCATGTGAACAAGCCCAGGATAACACGTCACACAGAGGAAAACTCCAAGTTGCATCAGCCAACCCAGACCTAGCTAAGTGCAGATGCATAGGTGATCATGAGCCAAGTTCAGCCAAGCCCAGGCCACAGCAGAACCTCCTGCTGAACGAAACCCAAATTGCCAAACTAAAGAAATTGAAGCTAAATAAGTCATAGTTTTCAGCCGCGAAGCTTTGGGGTGGTTTGTTAGATATCAAAAGCTTCTTGTCACAGATAGGTACAGTCATCCCAGTTTTCAAAATGAAGAAGCCAAGGACAGAGAAGCTAAGTAATTTTCTTATGGTCACAGACTTACTAAGGGACAAAGCTGTGATCTGAGGCAGTCTTGCTCTGATGCCTCTCTCTTAACTACTAGCCATGTTGCTCTGAAAACCAATGGTGAAATGCTGCGTGTGAGAAAAGTAGTGATACGTACCTAGGTTAGGAGAGCAGACAAGGCTTCTTTGCACATTTGTCTTTTAAGCTGGGGCCTAAAGGAGCATAAGGACTAAGCCAGGTAATGAATGCAAGGAAGAGCTTGCCAGATGCAGGGAACAGCATGTGCAAAGACCATGAGGCAGGAAAGAGCTGGTGCATCGTTTGGGAATAACGTTCAAGTGCGTGGGGCAAATGAATGGAGGTGGAGGGGAGAAGTTAGAGGTAAAAGCAGGAGTCAGAATCTGCCAGGCCTTGGAAGTGATGCTAAGGAAAGGCGCAGGGAAACTACTGGAGAGATTTAGGAAGGGAGGTTTCAGGCTCTGGTTTCCAAGGGTGAGGGTTATTTCTCCCAGGACAATCTAGAGGAGTGACAGGAGGGAACTGAGGCCTGAACCAGTATTTATGAGGAGTTTGCTAGGTGCTGGTTTTATAGGTGACACTTGTCCCTACCACAACCATGAGGGATACAGAGCATCTTCCTTTCCAATAGAGAAAGAGGAAATTGAGGCTCAGGAAGGGTAAAAGATGTATTCAAGTTGACCCTAGAGAATAAGTATTGGGGTGGGATTGGGCCCCAGACCCATGTGACTCCCAAATCTCCCCTCTTACCCCCTGCCCTCCACTTCCCCTAACAGTGGAAGAAGGAGAAAGAGCAAGAGCTTTGCAGTCAGGAGACCTGGATTCAAAGCCCAGCTCTGTCCTTTCTGAAGGCTGACCTTCTACAGTTCACTTCCCTTCTCTGAGCCTCAGTTTCAGGGAGTGCCAGAGGCCAGGAGCTAGCCAAGAGCCAGGAGGATGAGGCAGCAGAAGGCAGAACTCAGTGGACAGGCAGATGTCCAGCACGGGGACCTGCAGGAGCTGTGGCAGTGAGGGAAAGGGAGGGCACCAAAGGCCCCAAGCTAGGAGAGGCCTCTTATCATGTAAGCAGGGACTCTGGTGTCCAGCCTAGCATCATCCCCAGTGGACCCCCACCCTCGTTCAGGCCAAGGCTGGTGGGCATTTCTGAGTCTACCTGTCTGCATAGGGATCAGAGACCCATGTTCTCTGATCAGAGACCTATTTCTCTGGTACATGTCACAGCACCCAGTGTGGCCCCTGCCTAGTGTGGAGGGAAGGGAGGTGGTCACGTCTGCCAAGCTGCCTGTGTCTTCCTCCATCTTCCTTCTCCTCCAGATTCAGGATTCACTGAATTGCCCAGGTACCCTCTCCCCACATATACACCACAGCCACACACACACACACACACACACACACACACACACACACTCAGGCATATATACATCCATGCACCACACACCCACAGTCATGCACACACACTATGAATACATATATTCACACATGCACACACATACTGCAGCCATGCACATATATCACAGCCATGCAAACAGACACACCACAACCGTGCACACAGATATACCACAGCCATGTACATACACCCATGCACACATACACATACACATGCACACAGAAATAGCCAGGCACACACATCCATCCACACACATCCTGCACACATGCACATACTCATACATATACACACATTCATGCATATACCTGCACACCTATGCACACACCCATGTACACATACACACCACACCCATGCACATACATACACACACAAACCACCATGGCCTTCCTGCTTGGAAAACCAACAGGAAGGAAAGGAAACAGGGAAGGAAGGTGGATTCTACCTCTCTCACTATGTGGGGGGCTTAGGCTGACTTCTTTCTGTGTTTTTTTGTTTGTTCGCTTGTTTATTTTTTGAGACAGAGTTTCGCTCTTGTTGCATAGGCTGGAGTGCAATCGTGTGATCTCAGCTCACTGCAACCTCCACTTCCAGAGTTCAAGCAATTCTCCTGCCTCAGCCTTCCGAGTAGCTGGAATTACAGGCGCCTGCCACCATGCCCAGCTAATTTTTTGTATTTGTAGTAGAGATGGGGTTTCACCATGTTGGCCAGTCTGATCTTGAACTCCTGACCTCAGGTGATCCACCTGCCTCACCCTCTCAATGTGCTGGGATTACAGGCTTGAGCCACCGCACCCGGCGGGCTGACTTCTTTCAGCTGAGGGGTAAGGGACAATTGAGAGAAGCCGCAGATTCATTCAGTTGCTGTCCTAGGGCCTGTGCACCTGTGTCCCAAAAGTACCTGGAAACCCCTTAAGCTCTGTCTCCTGGGACTTTCCTGGGAGGAGGCAGAGGGCTGAGCTGAGGTCTGCGGAAAGCTTTGGCCTCCCCACCCCCAGACCTCCTCCACCCTCCAGGCCACAGTGAGGATTAAGTGAGATGATAAATGTGAAAGCACTCGGTAAATTGTAAAGAGCGCTATGCAAATGTTAGCAGCTCTGACTGAAACACTGTGGTGTGGGAGAGCCAAGCCTGGCTGCAGGCTTTGGAGTCCCACTGCCCCACATTCACAGCCAGGAGCCTGGTTTACTAAAGGTGTAAAATTGGGGAAGTCACGGAGACCTCCGTCTCTTCATCTGCAAAGTGGGGATGGTGATATTCACCCAGAGTTAAAGGAGGCAATACTGTGAAATCTCTCAGCTCCCTGAATGCCAAACCTGGACTTTATGTTCATCTAATTTCTTACCAAAGGTCTTCACACATGGTAGATTCAAATTTTTTAAAACTGTCCCTGACATACACTTAGAACTCGATAAAGGTCAGTCTCCTTCCTTCGTTCCTTCCTTCCACACTTTTCTTTGAAACATATCCTTTTCAAAGATGTGCCGGACAATTCTCTTTTAAGCCTAAAGTTTCATCATCTTTGACCCTCCTCCAAAGTATTAGAGAAACTTTCACACATGTGCATACATCA
Organism: Cacajao melanocephalus; assembly: GCA_963573385.1. Taxonomy (NCBI): domain Eukaryota; kingdom Metazoa; phylum Chordata; class Mammalia; order Primates; family Pitheciidae; genus Cacajao; species Cacajao melanocephalus. The sequence goes on from CAUYLG010037025.1 coordinate 61,630, forward strand.
CCTGCAGTGCTTGTTTCACATACAGATTCTTGAGCACCCTTGGAGAGACAGCAATTCAACTGATCTAGAACGGAGGCCAGGTATCTGCATTTTGAGCAGCTATTCTTTCTCCACTTGTGGCATCCCCATTTTCCCCCAGTCTCACATCCCACCTCTCCACCCTGGTTTTGATGCAATGGTGCACTTGCAGACACCCAGCTGGTGAAAATTTCCTTCTAGATGCTTTGCAACAACGTTCTGCCTGTTAGGGCAGGTGAGACCCCCTTAAAAGGCATATTGTGAAGTGGAAGTGAGACACCCTGCTCCCCACAATGTCCTCCACCTGATTCTCTCCCTAGGGAACAGGTGAGCTGAGCAAGGACTAGAAGTGGTGGGTGGTGGGTGGTGGGTGGTGGGTAGTGGGTGGTGGGAGGGGGGAGGGGATTCAGTGAACTGGGGAATGAGACAGGAAATACCAGGGAATAAATACAGCAATAAAGGAGCTTCGGCTGGGAGCTACATAGTGATTCTTATTGTTCAAATTATCTTTAAAACTTTTCATTTGAATCTGTTTAATAAGGGAAGGCTTACCCTAAGGAAGAGGTTTTTTTTTTTTAATGTGACTTGGGAGCTGAATTGGAAATAACATTGCAACAAAGATATTAAAAAAGGGATTAAACCAAACCGCTGGTGGCCCATCTCTGCAGGCTCCCACAACCTGCGACACAGCTCCCGAAACCATAAAATTAAATTACAAAGGGGGACACGGGAAGTGGGACGTTAATCATGATTCATCTTTCTTCACCACTCATGGCTCCCGGTGCTAAGCAGACGTGGAAGGGCTATTCGGAAGGGCCCATGGTTCTGAGCAGAACTCAAGCCTTGAAGCCACATCAAACTCTTATCCCTGCTCTGCTAATTCCTCTGAGATGGATGTCCCTGAGCAAATTGCTTAACCTCTCTGAGCCTCACCTTTCTCATCTACAAAATGAGAGTAATATCGACCATTTACTGGGAAGGGTTGCTAAGAAAGTGAAATAAAGCAGAAGACTAAAATACAGAGCCTGGCACATATAAGGTGCTCAGGAAAACGTTAGTTCCCTCTTCTGCAGCCTAAGACAGAAGGAGAAAAAAAAACTGCGATGTCTTAAGTTATTGATATTCTGTGCTTCCTCTGATGACCATGACCTTGGCTTGGATCCTGGCTACCTCTGGGTGGTGGCACTTTTATGGCTTATTCACCATTCACTTCCTCATTCATTCATACCCACTGCATAGCCACCAAGTGCCAGGAACTCGGCTGGGCACTGGGGAGACAAAGATGAGTAAGACACAGACCTTGCCCTTAAGCAGCCCATCGTCCAGTATCAGAAGAGGAACTGTTGCCACAAGGCAGCATACAATATGTGCCAGATGCCCACCATCTCATCAGAATCCCGCACCGGAACAGTGCTGATAGCTCTGATTAAGGGGCTGTGTCCTTCCCTCTGGCCAATGGTCAAGAAGAGAGCTCCTTTTAAACGGACTCTTCCATTCCATCATCCTCAAAAGATCCATCCCATGTGGTTCCCAGAGCTAGGGAAGCATTTGTCTCTTATTATGACCCCTTCTGCTTCTTTCTAGAAGACAATACGAGTTATGAAAACCAACTGCTATGATTTCCCTTTTTGCCCTGGCTGCTGAGAATCTCAAACCAGACGCTGTCATCAGTTGAGTAGTTTCCCTTCAGCTTAAGTTTCCTGGCATATATGTCTCCTTGTCCCATATCAATCATGTCCTGTCATTTTATCCATGATAATGACAATGATGACAGTGAAATGGTGATGATGATGATGAACATGAATCCTTCTCTTACAGTGCTGTGTGAGCTTTATGTATACCATTTCATTTGCTTTCATAGCAATCCCTTAAAATAGTCTCTCTGACTTTTCCCATTTTTTCAGATGAGGAAAATAGGGCACGGAAAGTTTGGGGAATTTGGTTACAGCCAGAAAGTGTGCTGGGACTCTAATTCACCTGTCTCCTTTTTTTTTTTTTTTTGTTATCTGGGCCACCTTAAGACACTTAGGAAAGAGATGGAAAATAGTTGTTTATTTAATTAAAAACAGAAATGTGGAAAGAAGAGAAAGAAAAATGTTAAACGATGTGAACAACATATAATTCAACTCCGTCTATAAGATTTAGATAGACAGAGATATGAAAGAAGGGCATTCCTGGTAGTGGAATAACATGAGCAAAGGCAAGGTGATGTGCGCCTGCTGGTAGCTCCTGTTGGTTTATAAAGCATGTGCAGGAGACCAGCAAATATGCATCTAGAGGTGGATGCAGGGCCATTACAGAGACCTCCAAAGACTAGGCCAAGGGGCCAGAGGACATGGAGAGCCATGAAAGATGTCTGAGCAGTGCTGTTGACCTGCTCCATAAGATGAAATTGGCAAAAGGTGGAGGGAATCCTGGGGGAAAGGTACCAAATGCAGTGAGAAGAGATGTGATGAGGGTGGCAGAGGAGAGACGAGCAGGGAGGCAAGGTGTCAAAGACCATCATAGAGGTGGACGGCCAGGACATGTGGCAGGCTGGAGAAGGGAAGGACCAGTGTCTGCCAGCACTGTTTCATGCACCAGTTCACTTGACAAACAAGAACAAGGGTGCTGAGACCCAGCATTGGGAAGGTCAAGAGAGGGAAAGGCTGGGTGCAGTGACTCACGCCTGTAATCCCAGCACTTTGGGAGGCCGAGGCGTTTGGATCATCTGAGCTCAGGAGTCCAAGACCAGCCTGACCAATATGGTGAAACCCCATCTCTACTAAAAATACAAAAATTAGCCAGGCATGGTGGTGCATGCCTGTAATCTCAGCTACTTGGGAGGCTGAGATAGGAGAGCTGCTTGAACCTGAGAGGTGGAGGTTGTGCCACTGCACTCCAGCCTGGGTGACAGAGAGAGACACCATCTCAAGAAGAAAAAAAAAAAGAAAGAAAGAAAGAAAGAAAGAAAGAAAGAAAGAAAGAAAGAAAGAAAGAAAGAAAGAAAGAAAAGACTGAGATACTTGCTTAAGGATTGGGTTTCAGAGAAAAGGATTCCAACTTGTGGCCTGCGGGGT
>CAUYLG010037027.1:0-13261 GCA_963573385.1 Cacajao melanocephalus
GGGGAGAGAGAACAGAATCCTTGCTCTATTGCCCAGGCTGGAATACAATCTAGGAATAGGTATTAAAAACCTCTTTTATGCCGATAATTGTACTTAACAACAGAGACAGGAAGGAATAAGGGAAGAAAATAACAAACAGCCAAACAATATTTCATTTAACTCTGTGAAATGCTATGCACATGCTGAAGAGTGATTTACTTCCAATTATATAGTCACTTTCAGAATAGGTGTAATATGATACTGACAAAAATGTATGTTCTGGAGACCTTTAATTGTTCCCCAATGCCAACTGAATAAAAGCCAGAGTCCAAAGCCTCAAAGCCCTTCTCAATTAGATGGAGATCCACTTCCCTCTGCCCCATGCAGAACTCAAATGCACCAGCAAGAAAATGAAACAGTCACAATTAATAGCAATAAGGGATTACTAATAGCAATGTGAGTCTTTTAAGTGTTTCTAAGTTTACTATTATTTTATTAAATACACTAATTAAAGCAAATGCTAACTGTCCAGGTTTTCAGCCATTTTCCTTTGCAAATGAGTAATCAAGAATCACTTGCAGATGGACAGGTCCTTCCTGGCTGTCCTGCATTTTAAATATTTCTGCTAGTCCCTTTGCAGGCAGAACTGACTGCACTTAATTTATAAAGGAGGATTTATGGATTTACAGATGACAACAGACAGCCAATCAATAAGGAATGATAATAACAGCATGTAATATCAAGGAACATTAAGTCTCAGGCATGATTTGGGGACAGAAGTGGGCAGTTAGAAACCTTATCATTTGAAAAAGGTCAAGGTCTGGTAGCAATAAAAATGCCTAAGCAAATAAAATCACACCTGTGAATCAGGCGAGGGCATAAATCGCAGAGAGAAAAGGATTTTAGACTTTGTAGAAAAACTGCTTCCCTGGGCAAGGAGATTTGGGCTGCTGTAGGACAAATGAGGCTGTGTTGCGAGAGGGTCTATTTATTCCTGCTAAGAGCAGTACCAGTGACATGCAGATGCGGAGGGGGATTCCAACCCTTGCGCCTCCTGGGGCTGACACTGGCATCCTTCAAAAACAGTGGAGGAACCAGATGCGTTGGAGAGCCTGCAATGCCATGCCCGAGTCTCACCACATATATTTAAGAACCACTGGCTCTACGACATTTATGTCTGGTCAGTTTTTCCAAGGGTGGGGGGCAGTTTTTATTGATCTAGTAGATTGCTTGTGTAACTGAAAAAGGCAACCAAAGAAAAGTACCAAGTTGCAAATTCTGTGACCAAAAATCATGTTACATCTTTAAAAATACTGTGAATAATAATCAAGCTCTTTGAAAAACACTCACAGTATCACGCAGAAATCCACAGCCAGCTTTCCTGCAAAAACCTACAATCATTCCATTTAGAAAAATCCAGTTCCACAGACTTTTCAAGAATAGATGTACCCATTACCGGGCGTGTACCGAAACGTCCTTTCCTTAGTCACTGAAAAAAGCAGCTGGAATATTATCTGTGTCCCGTCTACGGTACTGCTTTAGTTGAGGAATAGCTGGAGAGATCCCATTAAATATGTGATGAATTTCCTTCTAAACGTTCCCTAGGGGACTGAATTCTCTGTTTTTCTTTCTAAAGCACTCCAATCCAACTTTGCAAATCCCACTCCTCGGCAAAGATTCCGCCAGCTCGTGGTTTTGGAGACAAGCTTACCTCCTTGCAAGGTGTACTCAGTGACCGCCCTGCTGAAGACGCCCAGGCCGGCCCCATTGTATGCTGCCACCTGTATCTCATACTGTGTCCAGATGATCAGGTCCGTCACCAGGCAGTAGTTCACCTCCGGGCTGGTGATGTTCCGCTGCTGGTACTCTCCGGGAAGGCCGGCCAGGCGGTACCTGCCACGAAGGAAGCCTGTCACAGTAAAGAAATAACTGGACCCTGAAACTGCATTTACCTGCAGCTATTCTGCAGAGTTAGTGGGAAATGGAAGTAAATAAACAAGAGCAGAGCTGAGAGGTCAGCCTTAAACAATACCATTTCCTAACTCAACGATTTTTAAAAGTGTGCTTTAATCTCACAGTGATTATAAGCTCAAGGCAAAATGGAACTGACATTTCAACTGCATTATGGTTAAGAAAAAATTATAACTTTTTATGTGTAACTCATCTGGAGACCACAGTGACTTAGTACCGAAAATTCCAGACATGATTTCCGTCAGGGAGTTGCTGTAAATCAGTTTGGGAAACATTTTCCTCTTGTGAGTCTGAAATGTGGGGAGACTTCCAGAAGTAGGCAGAACACAGCTTCGTGGTCTCCAGTGATGGAGCTCCATATAGGAATTGCAGGTGTATCCAAGTGTATCCCAGAATTGGAATGAGTGGCTTTGAAAGGGTGTTGAAACTTCTAAAATTCCAGTCCAATGCTAAGGATGACAAGTTGCTTTGTAGAAGACCTCTGAGGGTGCTTGTATAGTATGTTCTTAGTGTACTAAAGGCGGAAATTTGAAGTTGTTTATGAAAAAGATAAATGTACACAACTCAGGACTTAGAATGTACAAATTAGGAAATTGCTATGTGTACTGTGAGAAGATTTTCATAGCATTCTTTTGATGAGCAAATGTTTCTCCATGATTCGGTATACAGAAGTTAATGCACTGAGGCTGGGTGCGGTGATGGCACACACCTGTAATCCCAGCACTTTAGAAGGCAGAGGCGGATGGAACATGCGGTCAGGAGATCAAGACCATCCTGGCCAACACGGTGAGACCCTGTCTCTACTAAAAATACAAAAAATTAGCCAGATGTGGTGGCACACGCCTAAAGTCCCAGCTACTCAGGAGGCTGAGGCTGGAGAATCACTTGAACCGGGAGGTGGAGGTTGCAATGATTGCACCATTGCACTCCAGCCTGGGCAACAGAGACTCCATCTCAAAAAAAGAAGAAGTAGTAGTAGTAGTAGTAGAAGTAGTAGTTCATGCACTGAACCGACTCAGGTAATTTACTGAACTTTCATGGATCAGCCCCACTGGGTAAAGTCAGGGGCATGCCCCAGTAGGAGTGACTGCCCCATCATCCTGCAGCTTCCAAAAGCCTCTAATTTGTACCCTGGAAGTGGCTCCTGCCTTACAGTCCCACACTTGAGTGACAGCAAATCTGCTGGCTTTTCAGGGTGTGTGGAAATCTTCAGGCTCCTCCAGGACACTGAGCTCTGAGCTCTGTGGCTCTGTGGATTCCATGTCCATTACCTGGGTGGTCCCGGGGGGCAGGGCACCTGAGCATGAAGGCGAAGGATCTGAGACAGACATGCAGGGACATGAACATCAGTAAGGCTGCCGATGTCGGAGTAAAAAAGAAACCCAGAAATTCAGGCCTTAAAATGTAAAACAACTTTCCCAAGAGAAGGATGGCTTGAAAATGAAGTGAGGAAATAGAGAAATGGTCATACAAGGTTCTTCATAAAAATCAGGAGTTTCCGAGAGCATTCTCTTGTCCCCTCTTGCTGCAGACCATTTGCAGTTGGTGGAGCCTGTCTGACAGGAAACAAATGATCAAAAGCAGATGGCCCTTGAAGAGCAAGAATGTACCTGGTCTCCTTCTGTCTCTTGCCTGAAAGGAGCGTGGCCCCTGGGCTCACCTGGTGGGAGACTCAGGAAAGGGATAGTGTTATTCTGCGATGGGCAAAAATGAAAGTCAGGCTGGGCATGGTGGCTCACACCTGTAATCGCAGCACTTTGGGAGGCCGAGGTGAGCAGACCACGAGGTCAGGAATTTGAGACCAGCCTGGCCAACATGGTGAAACCCTGTCTCTACTAAAAATAAAAAAAATTAGCCTCGTGCGGTGGTGCATGCCTATAATCCCAGCTACTCTGGACCTGAGGCAGGAGAATTGCTTGAATCCAGGAGGCAGAGGTTGTGGTGACCAGAGATCAAGCCACTGTACTCCAGCCTGGGTGACAGAGCAAGACTTTGTCTCAAAAAAAAAAAAAAAAAAAAAGTGAAAGTCAAGTTATCAAACCACATTGTTGCTTCATAGGGTGTCCACCTCTGACTCCTTTACTGAACAACCTGCTCCAAGCAAGTACATATGCAATTCCCAGGGGGTGTTCAGATCATTTATGTAGCGTGATGGTCCTCAAGGCAGTGGCCCTCAGGGAGAGAGAGCCTTGGTGTGGATTCATCTGTGTGATGGACATTTCCACTTACATTCACCATCTACCAAAGATAAACTCTTAAAATAAATGGCACTGAGACAGACAGCCATTTGGGAAAAGGTAGAAACTGGCTCTGTGCCTACACCATACACCTGAGTAGCTTGGGCATACTGGCACCAAGCACCATCCGTAATCAATACCACAGAACGAGCAGGGCCCTTAAGAAGGATTCCTCCTGTGGACCCAATGCTACACAACACACATTCCAGGGAAGAACAGAGGAGCCAGCATCAGAAGACTTTGCTCAACAGCCACTGAGGAGCTAGGTGGTCTTGGGAAAATTCCAAACTTCTCCGAGCCTTGGTTGCCGCCTCTTTAAGGTGGGAATGATAATAGCATTTCCACGCTTGTTGCAACAGTCAAAGGAGACAATGAATGTAAAAGATGTGAAGGTGTAAAGCACTCCCTAAATATTTTTTTTAAGCGCCACTCTTCTATTGAGAAGCATGGAAGAGATAGCTATGAGTTGTAAGGAACTACACCTGCATAAGCCGCCCATCTTCTCTGGGGCCCACTCTTTATACCACTGTGAAAAACAAACTGCAGAATTCACATCTTCAAAAGAGCCTGTGCTCCCCTCTGGAACAGTCACGCTGGCCCATTCTGACCAGTGGCTCCGGGTGCTTTTGTAATAGTCACAGGATGTCTAAGAAGGTCACAATTAATAATGGAAGTGCAGGGCAGCCTCCTCTTACTGGTAGGATATGTTGCCCAGGAGACCATCTCAGCCAGAACAAGATGATTTTTTATACAGAAGTAAACAGGAGAATGTTTTTAAAGGACATAACCCCTATGCTCCTCTCAAAGAAACACCCTGCCTATTATTATAAATATTTTATTACTGCACACGCATCCTAACTACTTCTTATGGCTGGAGCCACGAAAGTGATTTATTTCTCTTTGCTTTCCTTGCATTGTGCCTCAGATCTGACACAGAGACTGTGCCCTGGAGGATACACACTTGCAGAGAGCTGATGTGCAGACCAGAGGATCATGCGGAAATGTTTCCAAGCAAATTCATTTTGGCATGGCTCTTTAATTTCTGAAAACTTTGATATTCACAGGCCTAGGGTAGTGCACCCTCATTTTCGGGCTTTCAGGATTTAAGCCCCTGCAAATACAGATGCCCTCATCTCCAGCACCCAGTTCTACTGACCCCATCACAGGAGATCCTTTTAACACTAGTAATCCCCCAAAACAGAGAAATGTGCAGTCCACAACGCAGCCTTGTAACATCAGAGAGATTTTATTATTAAACTCTGTGCCCTGAGCCTGCTTCTGTGGGATGACTTTTAAAGTCTTTACTTGGCAGCTTCAGCCTAAGGAAACTTTTCCTGCCTGGGCTGAAGAGAGGCGAGAGGCCTGTGCGGCTGAGTAGAGAGGGCAGCTAATTATGCTCATTAGTCGAGGGAGCAGAATGAAGGTAACGGCTAAGGCAGGGCCGGAGCAGCAGTGCCACAGGAGCCCTTGGCCACAGGCAGCGGAGAGCGTGTGGCTATTTTCCAGAGCGGAGAAGGTCAAGCAATTAGGAAATGTCCCAGGGGATCAACAGGAACCAGACCCTGCGGCCCTCAACCCGGGGGACAGAACTGCAAGCTCCTCTTGCCCTTCTTTGAAACGAGGAAGGACAGTTGGAACCTGAAGACAAAAGGGGCCTTGCTACTGATTGGAGCTCTCTGTGTACCCCTGGGCATGGCCCATTTAAATTACTTCAGGTGGGTCACAGTCTGGCTTACATTTAGAAGAGAATCCCTGCACTGGAGGAAAAACCTGAAAACAGTGGCAAATTGGTTTTGACAGGCAGATATTCCAGGCATATAGAAAAACACATATTAAATGATGAATGGATGACTATACAAATATATATAGGGAAGGCGTTGCCCTTCATACGCAAGATAATGGAGTTGAAGATGCAACAATTCACAATTTCTTACATTTATCTAAGAAGTTAAATTTGTCTACTTAAGACCTTTGTTAGCCACTATTGACTGATCACACACTTAGAACGAGCCCAGGATGGGAATAATGGATAGCCACCGCGCTTGTCCCAATAATACTGGTAAAATTAACAAATACATCCACAGTGGTGCGATCTATTAGAAGACATTTAATAATCATTATGCAATTCTGCTTTACTTTTTCTTTACTTGTGTCAACAGGCTATTGCAATTATCACGTTCAGTGCAATTTTAAAATTAGCAGTAGTTTTGGCAAAGGAGATTTCTTCTCTTAAACACAGACAAGTTCTGATACAATGTTCCCAATAATCCTAGAAGCCTAACTGTCCTTCATAAAGCAAAGATAGCACGCTGGCCACCCTTTAGCCACATCTGGCCTGCAGAAGTGCACATTAGCCCTGCCCTTTGTTTCCAGATATATTGATTTTATTTCCAACATCTAAGTTGTGAGGTTTCAGGTAGAAAGCTAGATTTTTGGATTTCTGGAAATACTAGAAGATCTGGCAATAGTGAGCAACATATCAGCATGGTGACAACTGGCTAACAATTACATCAAATTAATTATTCTTAATTTAAAATTACTGTATTGAACAACACATGCCCCTGGTTGAAAACTTAAATGGAATCAAAAGACTCACAATGAGGCTGGGCATGGTGGCTCACACCTGTAATCTCAGCACTTTGGGCTGAGGAGGATGGATCACCTGAGGTCAGAAGTTTGACACCAGCCTGGCCAACATGGTAAAACTCTGTCTCTACTAAAAATACAAAAATTAGCCAGGTGTGGTGGCACATGCCTGTAATCCCAGCTACTCCAGAGGCTGAAGAAGGAGAATCACTTGAACCCGGGAGGCGAAGGTTGTAGTGAGCCGAGGTTGTGCCACTGCACTCCAGCCTGGGTGACAAGAGTGAAACTCTATCTCAAAAAAAGTAAAAAATACAAAGCCTCACAATGAATAACATACCTGGCATCCAACCCATAATACTCCATCTATTCTCCTGCCAAAATGCTACCCAGACACCAGTTTTGTGTGTGTCCTTCATGGTCAGATATGCACAGAATGTCTGTGCAAGGCTGCCCACATTGGCCTGTGCACTCCAGTTTGCCACAGTCTCTACCGCTCCCTAAAGTCTCACACCTGGACTGATTCTTTGGTTCCTGTTTGGCTTTTATAGACATTAGAGTTTGCAACCTCAGTGAAATCGGTGCTTGGCTCTAATCGTGGCCTAAAGATGGCCAGTCACTGGCTACTTGCCTGAGGATGTATCCACGCAGCACCCCGTTGTGCTCTGTTTCTGGGGGTGGCTGCCACTGGACCATAATGGACTGGTTGGTGCGCCCACTGGCTACTATATTTTTGGGGGGAGCACTGGGTGGTTCTTCAGGTAGCATCAACCTAAAAATAAAAGACAGGTAGGGAAAAGAGAGATGAGTACCAGAAATAGAGAGGGCCCATTTGCATTTCATCTATCTTGCTGAATCTTGAGCCTGACTGTTCATGAGAATCGGGTTTCAAGAAAAGCAAAACACACCGCCAATGAAACTGAAAGGACATGAGAAACAGCTACAACAAATCAACATAATAGAAAATCAGTTAACCAAGCAATGGGGAAGGCAGGGAGGCAACTTTGTTCCATGTGAATAACCCCAGCGCCTGAGCTCTTTAGAAAGAATGCAAGCCTGAATGTGTACGCTCATGGGTCTGCCATCTCAGACTCCGCCCAAATTGTTTCCTTCAGCTCTTTCAACATTTCTCATCTCAAACTCCCACATTTTGAAAAAGAGGCATTTAGAGCTCAGCTGTTCTACAAGTCAAGCCCACTGAAAGCTCAGGTTGGTTGGGGAGGGCGTGCTGACATGTGTCGAAGCCATTTTCCCACGTCACCTCCGAATGAGCTTTTTCAGAGGCAGCCCTTGCAGGGATGGCAGAGCAAGACCACTCAGGTATGCGACACCTCTGCAGAGACAGCGGAGTCTTCACCTTCCCTTACAGTACTCCGCGAGGCGTTCACTTGTCAAGACTGTGGCGCCAGCTTCCACCCAGCAGTGGGGTGGCAAAGGACATGGAAAACGTGTAAGCTCTTAAGTCCCTGTATAGAGAGGGCTGTGCTGTGAGGAGTGATTTATGTAGGCACAGCCAGATCGCCACAGGAAAAATCTGAGAAACCTGCCTCACAGCAATGAAGGAAGGCCCAGCTAAGCCTACATGGGACTGTGTTTCCCTCTTTGTGACAGGCCTTTGGGCTCACGTTTTGGCCAGTCTCCCTGAGGGAGGCCAGTGGGTTGCTGTGTTCAATTCCTCCACCTAATGTGACGCTGTTGTTTGGCGTTCGGGCCCTGGCTGTTCCATGCCCCCACCTGGGGTGGAATTCACGCACCTGCTTGTCTCAGCGCTGTACTGGCCCCTGCCCACTTCATTCACTGCGCATACCCGGAATTGATAGGTGCGAGCCGGAGTCAGGCCGCTCACAGTGACGCCTGTCATCTCAGGGCCAACGTTTGACAGATGCACTTTCCATGGAGAGTCTGAAAGAGTGAAGAAAATGAATTCAAGCCCACAGAAGTGCGTGTCTGAATAATAAGAGGTGAGTGCAGAGGCCTTCTCAGGAAACATCTCATTTGCTTAGCAGGCCAGCTCTAGGAGAAAGAATGTTTATCTCATTTAGCAGATGTGGAAACTGAGGCTCCGGCCCTGTGGCTAGTAACTAGCAAGCCAGAAAGGAAGCTTACCCCCATGCTGCTATCAACAAGCAAAGGGATTTTTTGTGTGTGCAACCTGCATATGGCAGTTTAAAAGGAACCAAAATGTCCCTAATTCCTGTGTTCAGTATGTAAGGGGAGAAAGTTCTCTGTCGGCTCACATGGTTGGGCAGATTGCAGATTTGTCTCCCAGAAAAGGATGCTGCACATGTCACTGAATGATAAATAAAAACTATATTCATTAACATTTTAATAAAAGAGGAAATGAGCATGATAAAGACAGATGGGCTGTGTATTTCGCAGCCCATCTGCGTGGCAGGCCCATTATGCCACCACACCCCTGAGTGGCTTTGGCTGGAGAGAGACGTAATGAAATTCACAGTGAGTTTAGAATATCTTCCCACCCAGCTTTCCAGCAGGTGTGGAAGAGCAACTCTGCCAGCCAAATGCGCTTTCTCCGGCAAGGCTTCCGAAGGTTCTGCTGGAGATCCTACACCATTGTGTGGCTTTTTGCAGAGTTTAAACATGCGTTTCAGCCCAGTCAACTTGTAGAGTGATGCCCTGGAATGAAACAAGGTCTGGCAGTGACTTCCAACATCTGCCGTTGGTTCTCATCCTGAATTGAGAGGATGCCTGAACGGAATTTTCAGGTTATTAGTGAAGTAAAACCTGGGTGGGGGAAATTCTCCTGGAAGTCAAGCTGTCTTGCTGACCTGAAGTGGTGCTAAGTCCCTTTCGCCCATATTACAGATGGTCAGAAAGAGGTGGCACACGCTTTCTGCCATGGTGCCGGGCTGGGCAGAGCCTGCAGACAGCACCAGCTGCACGTCAACATCCACACAGAAAATCCCAGCCGCTTCTCCAAAAACCTACAGCCCGAACCAGGGGAATTCGCAAGTCTGTGCTTACGAGTTCATCAGAAATGCACCCTGGCTCCTTCCAGATCACTAAGCAGTGGCCATAAATTGCTCTAAAATGAAAATGAGAGTCTCAAAGGCAACTTTTGTTGCCTCACACAGAGATGTCTATCACTAATTCAGAATCTGCTCACTGGATTCCTTAACAGAAAGTTAAGCTGCTCTGAAGCATGACGCCAGTTGGCTATGAAGATGGAATCTTTCTAATTATTTCAAATAAAGCTGCTTCCAAAAATGGCTTTCTGGGAATGCAGTCTTCACCACCAGCTGGGCATTTCAGTGTTCTTGGCTTCTGATTTCCAGTGACATGGATGATGGGCAGCTGACTAGGATCTCCTCTCTGTGTGTCTCCCTTAAAAACAAAATATGTGCATTCCCAGTTACCTACGGAAGAACTCACAGCAACTTCTCTTGTCGCTCTGGGAGCCTGAAACCCTTCTACTTGCATCACTCAGCTCAGGGTGATCTGGTTTGCTAAGCAGTTTCCATTAGAGAATACAGCCATTTGTCAATGTGGAAGACAAAAGGCCCTTCCCCGCATCAGGGCAAGTGGACTTGGTTGGTGGGAAGCAGGGCCCCTTTGTGCCAAGTCCAGCTTCCATGAAAATATTGTTCTCATTCTGAAGGTAACTGGTATGTAGAAGAAAGAAGCATGGAGCCCACAGCTGACTAGGAGCTCTCCTACTTACCGGTGTTCAATTTTGTTTGAACTTCTGTAAAAACAGTGGACAATTCAGAACCACAATGATATTGCATCTGATACCCACTAGGGTGGGTACTATTACAAAAAACAAACTCAAACAGAAAATAACAAGTGTTGGGGAGGATGTGGAGAAATTCCACCCCATTGCACTGTTGTTTCGAATGTAAAATGGTGTAGCTGCTAAAGAAAACAGTATGGGGGTTCCTCCAAAACTGAAGACAGAATTACCATATAATCCAGCAATTCTGCTTCTGAGTATACACCCAAAGGCATGAAAAGGAGGGGTTCGAAGAGCTATTTGCACACCTGTGTTCACAGCAGCTTTATTCACAGTAGCCAACAGGTAGAAGCAACCCAACTGCCTGCCACCGATGGATGAATGGGTAAACAAAATGTGGTCTGCCCATACAATGGCTACTACTCAACTTTTTAAAGGAAGGACATTCGGGCACATGCCACCACATGGATGAACCTTGAGGACATTATACTAGGCGAAATAAGTAACAAAAAGACACATACTGTATGATTCCACTTATATGAGACACCTAGAATAGTCAGATTCACAGAGGCAGAAAGTAGGAGGAGCTGGGGAAGGAGAAATGAGGAGTTATTTTTGGTGGTGCAGAAGTTTTGCCACATGAAAGAGTTGTAGAGGAGGATGGTGGTGATGATCGTGCCACAATGTGAATATGTTTAATGCCACTGAACTGTGCACTTATAAATGGTGAACAGGGTGAATTTTTTTTCATGTGTGTTCTACTACAATTAAAAATTAAAACAAATGATGAAAAGATGGGGGGATAACATACAATCCCCAAGACTCCCTGAGTATGAAATAACATACATTGAAAGCATCTAGCTGTAAGCTTGGCCCAGGGTGCTGATAGCTCCCTCTCCCTAGTTCCAAGCTCCACCCTCCCTACCCAGCTCTGCCCTGGAGGCTCCTGCCCTGAGGCTTCCTGTGGATAAACGGAGCAAATTTAAGGCTCTTCCTTCCTCACTGGGAGGCTGCCTGGGGCTACCTGGGTCCTTCATCCAAAGGGTACTCCTCTTTTCCAAGTGGCCACCCTACGCAATCTCTCCTTCTGGGGTTCTGCATCTGCCTTAGGCTCTTTAACCTACGTGTGAAACCAGCTCTGAGGCTCACAGCCCCAGGTAACAGTGGTTCCCCACCACCCACACCTCTGCAAACAATCCCCTTCTAAAACTTCCTCCTTGATTGCTCTAATTCAGGAGTTTCATCTTTTCCCACAGGAACCTTGACTAATACTGGACTCAGTAAAGCTCTTCTTCCACTCCTTTCTTCCTTCAGATGTCACAGTGTCTAGAAGTGAACCAATCACCTGCTCAGTCAGGCACAGTGAACAAACGTAGTTTCAGACAGAGACAGGAGGCCAACGGTCGTAACCAGGTGACTGAGGCAATTAATCAGACCGAAGGAGAGGATACCGCCTTCCTGCCCTCGGCCCCATCCCGCCAGCCTGGCCCTGCCTGATCCTGGCTGTTTGTTCACTCAGAGTGTAAACAGCTCCTCAAAGTCCATAACCCCAGCCTCGGTTATGTCCAGAGTCTGCTGCCTGGTTTGATTTGACAATAGGGCCTGTTAATCTCCTCTGCACCTCCCGGCTCTGGTCGGTCCTGCTGCAACTATAGGATTCTTTATTTCTTCTTTTTCCTCTCCCAGTAGAAGATAAAAGGTCTGGCAGGAAGAGAAATTAAACTGAAAACTAATACAAATAAACCCGATCCATCTCTGGGCACGTGGAGTTGTACCAAAAAAAAAAAAAAATTGTTTGGGAAAGATTTGCTCATTCACAAGCTCTGGAGGTGCAAGCTTGCTGAGAACTGTTAAAATTTAAATAGTAAGTCTGTTCCTGACAATCAATAAGCAACATCCCTTTAAAAGGGTCCTCCTCCAGCCGGTCCTCACAGAGGAAGGCCACAGCGTGCTTGTCTTGGAGGCTTGGGGGTAGAAGAGTCTTTTGATAAAGGAAACCATCCCATAAAAGTTTAATACCTGTTTTCTTCCCCTTCAGGGACTCTCTGACCTAGAAGACTGAGGGATTGTACACTTCCCCAGCCAGGCTCCGTTCTAAAGAGGGCATCACTACACTTTTGTTTTCTTAGCAGTAAGGCCCAGAATCTTGAGGAATTAATCACTACCCCACTTCAGCTATTGGTTAAGCAAGTGGTTTCCAATCTTTGAAAATGTTCTGGAAGTTTTTTCCAATAAAAAAGAGCATTACCATTTTCTCAACTAAAGGTATCTGAAGAAGGAAAATGTTTTCTAAAAGAATATTTTTCTTTCTTTTTTCTTTGGCGGGGTTGGGGGAAGGACAGGGTCCTGTTTTGTCACCCAGGTTAGAGTGTGGTGGTGTGATCTCGGCTTACTGCAACCTCCACTGTTGTACTGAACCGAGCGTAGAAAGTTAACACCAAGACAAAAGTAGGCCAAATTGCAGGGTCTTTATTGCCGGCGACCACGGAGAACTCACGTCTCTCCAACCCGTGGCCCCGGAGGGAGGGTGTCAACACCTTTTATACCTTTCTCCCGGGTAAGGGTATGTGGCGGGGGTGGGGGTGAGGAGCCTTAGACATTCCGAGGGCTAGTGAATTCTGCAAAATCACTTTCTGGGCAGAGATGAGGGTGAGGGGCGGGGGTGAGGGTGAAGGAGTTCAAACATTTAGGGGATTCCATAAATCATCTCCTGGGCAGAGAGGAGAGTGTGGGTCTCCGGACATTCCCAGGGCCAGAGGCCACATTGTGGATATATTGTCACTTTGACTGTTACTTA
>CAUYLG010037028.1:0-30503 GCA_963573385.1 Cacajao melanocephalus
TGATCCATCTGCCTTGGCCTCCCAAAGTGCTGGGATTACAGGCATGAGCCACCGTGCCCCGCCTAATCTGACTTTTCTCATCACCTCTTCCTCCGCTTCATAATTCTCCTGTGAATCAGGCACTGTATGTTCCCTGATTTCATGGTGAGAAAAGCCATAGCTGCCTAACCTCCACAATCCCATCCCCCTACCCCTTCATGACCCACCTTGATGTTCATGTCTGCAGACCCTCTTTGTTCTCATTTTCCTGGAACACTCCCTCACATGCTAACTGTTACTCTAGCCTCCCAGTCTCAGGCAATACTTCTTCCAGAGTCTTCACTGCCTCTCACTGAGCAAAACGCACTTGCTGAATGCTCCATCTGCACAAGAATAGGGACCTCAACTTTCTTCCTCCTCTTTTTATCTCCAGAGATTTATAAGAACTGATATATAACAGGTGTTCAACAAAAACTCGTTAACTAACAAATGAGAACTAGTGGTAAAGCCAGGGCTAGAACCTCTGCCCTCAAGTTCATTTCTTTGTCAGCATCTTATTCCCTATCATAATTAATAAAACAATAACAGTAACAAATGACTTCTGAGGTGTGATTTCTTTCTTGAGTGAGATACCAATGTGGCCTTACCATAATGTAACATAGTAAAATTTCAGCACCATGGACTCCATTAATTAAGAATGCTTAATGCTTGACCAGGGGCTGGGCTGGCTCATACCTTTGAAGTGTTTATTTATAAAAGAGATTGCTAAGCACATTAGTGCATTAGCAGTGTAAACAAGATCATGGGGGAAGTGGCAGAAGATACTTAAAAGAATAAACTGCCTGGAGTCACTTTGGAAGCACCCATTACGAACAATCACTGTGCTAATTACAATTGCTCTGCTAATTACAATTACTGTGCTAATTACAATCTATCTTTATCTGTTCATAGATTCCCTATGGACTTTTCCTTCCTAGCCTTTAGACCAGCCTGAGTTACAGCCTGCATTTGAGTGCAATGCAATTGCGCTTCTTCAAAAATTATCTCTGCTTCAGATGTCTCAATGATTCAGATAGGCTTTCCTCTTCTAGAAAAAGAACACAGTCAGGGATTTTGAAGCCAGATATTTAAAACAAAACCAAAAAAAAGGGAGAAGGGGAGCTGTGAAGAGAAGCAAAGTGGATCTTGTTGATTTTGTTGTTTTAGCACCTTTTGCAGTCTAGAGACACATTTTAAAGTTAGTTGGAGAACATTTAAAATATGTTCTGTATAATTTGTTTTCCTCATAAAATGACCGTGTTTAGTATATTTAGAGATGTGAACATTGAGAATAAAATTTTAAAAAATTAAAGCAACTATTTTTCTTTCCTCTCACCATAAATAGGGAGAAAGATTAGCGAGGGCTTGATTAAAAATGGATTGCAATTCCCTGCTCCCCATTAAAAAAATAATAAAGAGCATCTTTCACTAGATCTTAATTTTACTGCTTACTTTCTGTCCCCAATTAAACTAATGGGTGTTGATGCTATGAGATTTTTGTTTCAGTGCTTAAGAATAATAAAGCTTCACCCAGACCAACGTCTTCTCCCAAATGTATTTCTCGCTACTTTTTCAGGAGTTTGTCTTCAACGTTTGACCTGAAGCAGAATGCAGCTCAGCTCTCTGCTGGTAAGTAACTTTCGGCTGCATCCAATGATGGCTGAAATTGCAGCATGGGCATGCAGAGGAAGCTCTAATCCAGGCACCCAACCATGGCTTCAGCACCCTGGAGTTAGAAGCCTGCTTCCAAGAAGTGCCTCCTCCATTGGCATTGATCTCTGAGCATCCCTGTGCCCATCAGATAGCAGAGCGGATGGACACAAAATAACCTCTGCTACATTATGCACTGAGGGCTTATTGGATTGCAGGACAGGGCTGTGTTCCCTGGCTGCTGCAAAACTGAAACATATTCTCTGCACTTGGTCACTCTAGAGAGGATTTCATGAGGGAGACTTCTTTAGGATTCCATGGATTTCTAGCACCATTACCATTGGGACTTGGTTCCTGCTTTCAAACTGGCAAATGGAGGAACAATAATTCTCCATTCTCAGGCATAACCTAGGCAGTTGGTGTTTCCATCTAGCATTTAAGTTTAGTTTAACACTTTGCTATTCAAAGCTGGTCCTCTGTACTCATGGACATAAAGATGGAAACAGCAGAAACCGGGGACTACTGAGTGAGGAAGGAGAATGGGGACAAGGCTTAAAGACTAAATACTGGGGACTATGCTCACTACATGAATGAAGGGATCATTCGGTCCCCACACCTTAGCATCACGCAATATACTCAGGTAAAAAAAAACTTGCATATGTACCCCCTGCATCTCAAAAGTTGAAAAAAAAATTAAAAAAGAAAAATAAAAAATAATAAAATAAAACATACATAACAATTAATGTAATCATTCTACTCCTAGGAATTTGTCCTACAGATGTATTAGTATGCTCAGACATATACATAAAGTTGTTCACTGAAATATGTTTTGGAAAAGCAAAACGCTGGGTGTGACCTAGATGTGCACAAATAAAGCAGTGGTTAATAATTATATGATTCAATCATTCAACACATATTCAACAGGAACTGGGGACATGGCAATGAACAACAGAGACAAAAATCCCTGCCCTCATGAAGCATCTGTTATCCCTACCATGGAAAAATATGGCATGCCTAAAATGTAGGAGGAAGATCTATAAACATTGATAGCTCTCCAAAGGCTATGAGTAAGTGAAAAACTCAAGGTGCAGAACAGAATGGCTGGCTAGCTAGCTAGCTAGCTAGCTAGATATTAAGATCATATGATCCCACTTGGAAACACATATTTTAATTTATATAAAATTGTGGTGACTACAAAAGGAACTTAATGGTCCTTTGGGATTGAGATCCAGAAAAAAGATAACCTGAAATATTTTTGAAAAACAAATTAAAAAGCTGGTCCTCGGACCCAGCAGCTCATTTGAAATGCAGAGACTCAGGATTTATTACCTGTGGGCTACTGACGCATAATCTGTATTTTAGCAGGCAATTGGTTTGTATATTAGAGTTTGAGGAACACTAGTATAATTCATGTGTATTGAGTTCTGACTTTAAGCAGATGTATGAAAAATTCCAACCTTTAGATAGGGTTTTAATGTATAATAATGATGATGAGCTATTATTTTGCTTCCTGGATCTTAGAGGATCATATGCTTTAGACTAGGAGTGTTCAATCTTTGGCTTCCTGGGGCCATGTTGGAAGAATAACAGTCTTGAGCTACACACAAAATACACTAACAGCAGTAATAGCTGATAAGGTAAAAAAAAATTCCAAAAAAAAACACCTCACAATGTTTTAAGAAAGTTCACAAATTTATGTTGGGCCACATTCAAAGTCATCCTGGGCTGCATGTAGCCTGCAGGCTGCAGGTTGGACAAGCTTGGTTTAGACCATGTCCATGTGCTTCAGTACACACATTATCTAGAAGCGGTGCAGCGTTTACAGAGCAGCCCTTCAATCCCAGATCCATCATTTACAGGCCATGTGGCCTTGAATGCCATGCTTTCTCTCTCTGGGCTTCAAATTTTCTCATGCAAAGAGTATAAGCAACAACCTGCTTTGTCAACATGTGTCATGGGAGAAGTATCTGCCTATGCCCCTCAAACACAGGCTTTGGAAAGGATAGAAAACATGGTTTTACAATACGGATTATGCTTTTAGGGTATCGGGAAATGGACAGAGGATGTGATGTGTTGATAACAGGGGAAGGAAATTAGAACAGGTAGTAGGTAAGCGAGACTGATGTGTAGCCCAGCAAGGCTTGCTGGTTAAGCTTCATGCTGTTTAAAAGGGCCCCCTTTCCTATCGGTCTAGTGACACTCTATGCTTATTGTTAAATATTTTTAATATCATCTCAGAGGTGGGAGATTAGCACACCACTGCAACGTTTGGACCTAGCTCCAGGCCCTTTATCAAATTCCACAGAGTAAATATGAACATTTAAATCCCGCATTCCTAATAAGATACATTTCACTACAGAATGTTCACACAGAAGAGAAAGGGTGACTCTATAACACACAGATGACAAACACATCGGAGAGATTACGTTTTCCCGAGGCTGTGATTCCACTCTGCTAGCTGAGCTGTCCACTTCTCATAAGCCTGACTCCCAGAGCATGAAGTGCTGCGCTTTTGCCCCTATCCTGGACATTTGATGAAAATACCATGTTTACCAAAACATGTGCTGCTTGGAAGAAGCTGAGAATATAACCCTGGCTTCAGTCCAGAAATGAGGTTTTGGTGGAGAATGAAAAAAAAAAAAACCCCATCTTCATCTGATGTATGGCTCCTGGAATTTAGGGGAAAGGAGTGCAACTTAAGGCAGAGAAAGGAATGTTTATTGAGAACCTACTGTGTGCTGGGACCTTTGCTTCTTTGCCTGTTAAATCCTTGCCACAGCTCTTAGAGGATATTTTGAGGTAAAACTCCACATTATAGTTGAAGATCTTGAGTGATTTATAAAAGTTAAGAAATTTGTCCAAAGCCACACAGCTTGGAAGGGGCAGACATGGGATTTGGACCCTGTTAGCTTTTAACAGCAGCACACTAGCCAGGAGGAGGATCTAGTTCCTGCATAATCATGCATATGCAGGTGCACTTTGCCTACCGCTCCTCCTTAGTGATGTGAACCTGGAAGCCCTGTATGTCATGTGGGTCTTCTCTCTGACAGATACGAAACAGGTGCCAATTTCATTTAATTATCTCAACACCAGGAAGTGAGCATTGTTACTATTATTCTTAATTTAGGGATGGGGGATATTGAGGCTTAATTAAATAATGTGCCTACAGTCACACAGTTGACCAAAGGCAAGTTGGGACTCTTGAGTCCAGAGCTGGCCTCTTAAACACCAAGTCATTGTATCCCAAAATTGTTGGATCATGTGAATCACCTGGAAATACTGGTAAAAATTCACTTTCCCAATCCCCTTATCTGGGAAAAATGGTGGGTCTTGGTGCAGTCTCACGTGATTCTTATGATCAGGTGAGTAGGAAAGGCTTCACTAAGCTCCTGGTCATAGGAGTTGAGCAGCAAATGTGCTATGCTTTGTGTCAGATGCTCTCAGTCTCTGTCTGAGATTTGCACTAGTCTTATTTTACAGAAGAGGCCACAGAAACAGGGGAGAAGACTGGCCAATGGTGATACAGCAGAAAATAACAGAGGAGTATCAGAAGCTCATAGGAGTAGAGAGTAGAATTGCAGTTGTCAGGAACTGAGTAAAGGGAAAAATGGGGAGTCTAGAACTAAAGGGTACAAAGTTTTAATTACGCAAGATAAATAAATTCTGGAGATCTATTATACAGTATAGTCCCCATAGCTAACAATACTATATTGTACATTCAAATGTCATTGAGGTATGTTCAATGTTTTGTTTTGTTTTTTGAGACAGGATCCACAGTGTCACCCAGGCTGGAATGCAGTGGTGCCATCACGGCTCACTGCAGACTTAAACTCCTGGGCTCTAGTGATCCTCCCACCTCGGCCTCTCAAGTAGCTGTGACTACTGCTCTGCACAACACCATGCTCAGTTAACTTTTTTTTTTTTTTTTTGGAGAGATGTGATATCACTACAATACTCAGACTGGTCTTGAACTCCTGGCCTGAAGTGATCTTCCCATCTTGGCCTCCCCGAACACTAGGTGTTAAATATTCTTAGCACAAAAAACTAAATAAACAGAGAGGATAGGAGAAAACTATATAAGGTAATGGCTCTATCTATGGCCTTGAAAATGGTGATGGTTTCACTAGTATATACCTATCTCTAAACTAACTGAATTGTGTACATTAAATACGAACAGCTTTTTATATGTCAATTATATTTAATAAAGTGGTTTGGAAAAAAAAGAAAGTTGCCGGGCATGGTGGCTCATGCCTGTAATCCTAGCACTTTGGGAGGCCAACGTGGGTGGATCACCTGAGGTCAGGAGTTCAAGACCAGCCTGGCCATCATGGTGAAACCCCAACTTTATTTAAAAAAAAAAGAAAAAAAAAGAAAGTTAGCTCTCTGATTCCAGGCCCTACGGTACACACAACATTGGTCTTGATTCCTGCAGAAGATGTCAGAAAACCTTGGAAACATGAAGTTACATGAAAGAAAAGGGATTTTTTTTTTCCCACAACCAGTTCAGGAGTCAGGCCAGAAAATTCACCCCTTGATTCCTCTAATCCAGCCTCCAATTGCTATCCTTAGTGCATTTCCAATATCTTTCTAATGATCCCCCAAAGAAGGCAGTAAACTGCTATGTTTCCAAGTGTCAAGTTGAGGATTTTGCTAAGAGCTTGAATATTGAAGAATATTGCTCCGTAGAGAAGCTTGGGAATAACCTTGAAAATCAGAAGCAAATGCCTCCTTTTAATTAATACTGTCTCCACTAACAACTTCTTTTTCTTTTTCTTCTTTCAATAAGATCATCATTTATTATAAAGCACACAGACCTAGGAACGCAGAAACACAATTTCCAGGCCTGGTTCTGCCATTAATTCTCTATGGAACCTTGGGATTGGTGCTCCTGTACACTATCAGGGTTGGATGCCACGTCTCCAAGCCTTCAGACAGAATATAGTGCAGATAAACAGTCTGAGGGTTGGAGGCCTGGCTTATTCATTTATTAGTGTTGTGATTTTAGGCAATTTACTTAACCACTGTGAGCCTTGGGTAGCCCATCTACAAAAGCGGGGAGTCTGGCCAGGTGTGGCGACTCACACCTGTAATCAGAGCACTTTGGAAGGCCAAGATGGAAGGATCACTTGAGGCCTGGAGTTCAAGACCAGCCTGGCCAACATGGCAAAACCCCATCTCTAATAAAGATACAAAAACTAGCTGTGCATGGTGGCACACACCTGTAATCCCAGCTACTTAAGAAGCTGAGGCAGGAGAATCAGTTCAGCCAGGGAGGCATAGGTTGTAGTGAGCCGAGATCATGCCACTATACTCCAGCCTGGGTGACAGAGCAAGACTCTGTCCAAAACAAACAAACAAAGAGGAGAGTTTGTACAAATTATTCTCCAAGGCTTTTCCAGCTATAAAGTCTGTGGTTCTTCAGTAACTGAATGAAAGAAATTGACAAGAGAATAGTAGGAGATATAATAGTTCTCAGAGGCTGCAATATGATATGGGAAAATGCTGGGAGCCTTGAAGGCATGACTGCTAAGTGAACTTTGGTGTTAAACCCAGATGCTACCATTTCCTTAGCTGTTTGACTGCTAGGCTAGTTAGTCTAATCTCTCTGTGCTTCAGTGTTCCACAAATGTTTCTGTGTCTTTGCTTCTCAGCATCTTATGATGTGCTGAGATAAGATAGCATGTCTTATCATAAGACACATTGTAAGATAGCATGTCTTTGTCCAACCCTTTGAGATGGCCATGGGAGTTTATTTGACCAGAAACAGAAGCAGAATTTCACTTCTAGGAGAAAGTTATGATAGCCAAGTTTGTTTCTCACTATGAAAGCATTAAGGGAAGCACATAAAGGTGATTCTTATGTCAGTCTAGATTTCCAAATACCAGAATGTCCAGGGCCCCTGCCATTCAGGGAGAGGCATGTGGTATGACCACCACATAAACACTTTCACAGTCAAGCCACTGAAGTTTGAAATTGTTTGTTCCCAAGACACAGGCTAATGCATTCTGACTGGCATATTCATTTCCTTTTATTCATAAAGCCAAGTTGTTAATGGCTCCTTTGCAATAGATGTGAAAAGATCAAATAGAAAAACACATAAAGTATGTAGTATCGGACCAGACACATAAAAAATGTATACACTATTAAAGAAGGGGAAAAGGGAAAGGGGGGGAAGGGAGGGAAAAGAAGCTTTCAGAAGCAGCACATTTAATTAATCATCTCTTAGGAAGGCACTAGAAAAATCATAGGCCAGAACAGCTTTGGAGGTCACTTAATAAGAACTGACTCAGTATCATCAGTGGGGGAATAAGTGAGTGCTACCAACAACGACCAGCCTTTCTCAAATCCTTATAGAAAGCCCTTCTGTCTTGCCAGGCATAGAGTGTGGGTGCTGAATCTCCAAATCCCATATCTTACCCCAAACTGTCCTCTTATGCTATAAAATATGTACAATTGATAAGCAGACAAGATTGAAAAGTCCCTTTAAATCTCTCATGAGCTCCTCCAGGTCTTTGCAGGTCATTCTTGAGGCCCTATGGGCAAATGCCTGCTGCCAGCAGAACTACCTTATTTATGATGAGGTTTCTTGCAAAATCTACTACTGCAGTTTGCTCAGTCCCCATTCACAAGCAACTTCTCCTTTCTGACACTTCTGAGACAGGTTCAATAATAGTTCTTGACTGATGTTTATCTAAATCTCTGCAGTCTATAACCAAAGTTGACCTTTCTTCCTTATAGGAATGAAGTAGAATAAATGAGGGAAAGAGAGGGGGGAGAGTAAAAAACAAATAAATAAACATTAAATACCACCAACCTTTGGTGAGTTTATCTCACTTGAACAGTCTGTCAATTCCCACACTGACAGTGACCCTTTGTGGATTACTAAAACCAACACCATGCACCGGAAGGGATAAGAAACAACAAAACTTGACATCATTTACTGGATTTAGGGGCAATTTGGAAGTGAAATCATTGGCTCTTCACATTTCCACAGAACTTGACATTTCACCAAAGACTTTAATGTTCATTCATGTCCATTTCAACTTGGTTCCTAATCCAGTGGTCTCTCTCAGCACCATCCAGTCTCTCAAAACAAGCCCCATTTTCTTCCTAGAAATAAACTATATTTTGACTTTTATCTGAACTTCATGTCCTTCTTTCTTGATGTTTTTATGCCTCTCCTTCAGTCCTTCCATCTTGCACACCTTTCCCACTTCCCCACCTTCTGCCATCTGTCTGTACCTCTTTGACCCTGTTCACTGCTCTACATCTCTTAATTCTTTCTTTGCTTACTCTTCCCTCCTGCTGTGACATACTGTTGTTTAGTGGGTCTCTCTCCCTGCCTCTGCTCTGTCTGACTGAGTCTCCTTGTCACTCTTGTCCTATTTTTATCTTTCCATGTAAGTCCCTCAATGTGCACCATGCTTAATCTTTGCACACAGCGCAAACCCTTGGACTGTTCAGGAAATACCACCACATGCTCACCCCCAGGAACGGACTGTAGCCTCCACGCAGCGACCTGAAGAGGTAGCTCCCCATGGAGTGGCCTCTGCCTAAGATTGCTCCTTAGCTACAAATTTGGTCTCCCACTGGGTCCTCACTCTACACCGAGAGCAGGATACAACACATGGCTCTCCTCACCACATGCTGATGTGGGATATGAAGTAGTGGCATACAACCCATCTTGTTCTTGCAGAACAAGAAACCAGGGAGCACTGGTTGGGGGTCAGGAACTCTAACTTTCAGTGTGAGAAGAGTTCAAATCACTGTGAGTATTAAGCCAGTTATATTCTTTCCTGAGCTTCCACTTCTCCATCTGTACAAGTTAGGTCTGATATAGTTAATCTTTAAGTTCTTGTCTAGTTCAGAGACATTACATTTTTAAGCCCTTTGTAAAGCAGAAATCCAGGTTGCTCTTTCAGAGATTCAAGAGAGGAAATGAAAACACAGACCTCTCTTATATCAGCAGTTGCTAGGTGGGGTGATCTCGGCAGGGGCGGGGAGGAGAACAAAGCAGAACTGTAGCTGTCACACAGGAGACACTAGCTGGTAGGGAGTTTGATATCCCAGGCCAGGCAATTGTCAGGAAATGAGGCATATGGTGAGACGGCTGGTGGCAGTACTTGCTGGCTACTCTCTAGGGCTAGACCAGAGATGCCTTAGAGGAGGTAGGAAAGGAAGTAGTAGGAGGAGAGAAATGACAACTGCATTTGATGCTGAAATACTTGCAGGCTTTCAGGAACGTGAAGGACAAAGGAGCTCCATCCTCCCCACTGTCTGGGCTCAGGAAGGGAGACTTGAAAAAAGATAAATTTAGACTCATCAGAAGTGGCTTTCCTTTCCACAGTCGTGAGGCAACTGACTTAGCATGGTTCCAAGAGGTTACATGGTCTGGAGACGGAAAAATTGCAAAGAGAGTTTAGCAGAAGCCAAGGATGAGAGAGCTTAAATGAAATGGATTGCTCTAATATAATGGTGGTATTCTTGGGAATTTTCTAATCTTGAGGCTGTCATCAAAAGAGAAAATCCTGGTCTGTTCACTATATTCTCCTCCAAGGGCAAATCAGGGCACTTAGGCTCTGGCTATTCAGAGCCAATCCAAGGTTGAGAAGTTGGAAACAATGAGCACTGTTTGAGGCAGAACAATGACTTCTAATGGGCTAAAATTGTGTCTGAGACTGGTCACTCCCAGGCCAACCTTTAAGGTACCATGCTCTTTCTTACTGACGAGTCTGTTGGCAGGAAGATAAGCACCCCAGGCAGTTAGGAGATCTGAGAACATGGGCTGGTCCCACAGTGACTTGCTTTGTGACCAAGTCCCTTCCCTGCATGTAAAATGAGATCCCAGGATTTAACGAAGTTTGTTCAGGACCTAGCTTCTTACTACCCATGTGGATCCTTCTTTTGGACCAAGCTATTCTTCACACAAAAGAATGGTACATTGGCTCTATTATCAAATGTCATCCACTCTGAGAGCTGCTGTGAGAAATCAAACTCTGTAAAACACGCAATGTACCTATGAAAGTGGCTGGCTTCTGTTAAAAGCACCTCGTTCTAAAGACGAAGCAGTAGAATTATGCTTGTCATGGGTGGGGTTGGGGTTTGAAGGCAGGTTCATTTGTAAGTCTGTTTTCTTGACTCCTACTCTTGCTTATCCCTATGTCTGGGCCTTTGCAGGCTCCTTCTCGGACACGAAAATGCCCTTTAACTCTTATCCCTCCCAAGAGACACTGTTCTTTGCCATGACTTCAAACCTCAGTTCACAAGTCTTGTTCTTTGAGAAGCCCTTTATCTTTCCTTCTGATTCCTTTCAACAAGCTTCACATGGGAACCCTTTGGAAATCATTGTCTTACTTTGGAATACTGCTTTGCAAATTAAAATTTTATATTTTTAAAAAACATTTGTGCGTCATCTTGCAAGCTTTTAAATTTCTTCCTCAAAAAGAAAGAAAAATGCCTTGATTTTTTTCTTTTGTATTCCAAGCAGTATTATTCTATCCATGATGTTGCTCAAGACACAGTTTCATAGACAACTAAAATTATAGAAAACTAGTATCATAGAGTCTCAGCATTGAACAGCAGTTCTCCAGACTCAGAGCTTTTCCTGATTTTTATTCTTTTTTTTAAATAGAGACAAGTTTTCACTCTGTTGCCCAGACTGGATTGCAGTGGCATGATCACAGCTCACTGTAACTTTGAATGCCCAGTCTCAAGTGATGGTCCTGCCTCAGCCTCCTGAGTAGCTGGGACTATAGGTATATACCACCGTGTTCAAATAATTTTTTTTTAGCAGAGATGGAGTCTTGCAAAGTTACCCAGGCTGGTTTCAAACTCCTGGGCTCAAGTGATCCTCCCACCTAGGCCTCCCAAAGTGTTGGAATTACAGGTGTGAGCCATCAGGCCTGGCTCAGAGCTTTTCCAGTAAAGTAGCATTCAGCCTGTGCTTGAGCATCTGAGTCACGGATTCACCTGCCAATTATACCTAAAGTGTCAGAGGGGCTATTTCTATCTCATTTTCCATCTTATGCCCAATAACCGGCATGGTACATGGGAAAGAGGAGGTTCTCAAAGAGCATATGATGATGATAAGGATAAATGGTTTTGGTGAATTCACATCTCCATTCGCATTCTCTAAAATCAGAGTAAGAAGGTATGTTGAATTGAAATATAAGAGCAAGGTTTTAGAGTCAGCTGGACTTACAACTGATTCCTGACTCTACCTCTCACTAGACCATGACCTTGAGAAGGTCACTCAACCTCTCTGGATTAACTTCTCAATTGTAAAATGGAGGTCATAGTGCCTCCAACGATTCTAATAATGAAGCTAAAATGAAATTGTCTTGGCTCTCTTACTTCCTAGAAGGGGGTCTTTGGAAAGCTACTTTAGATTTCTGTTTTTCTTCTGTATAAAAAGGATGCTAATAGCCCCTGCCTCACAGGGTCATTGTGAGGATTACATAAATCAATAGACAGAAAGTATTAGAATACCCTTTAGTGTATGCTGAATCAATGTTAGTGGACATTATTATTGTTAGTAGTAGTAGTTCATAGTAAAGAGTTTGACATAGAATAGTTGTAATAAACAGTAACAATTATTACCACTCATAATACAATTATCACTACTAATAGTAAGATGATGGAATGGAAACAATGAATTTATTACTAGTTCTGACTTTTATTGATATGACCTCAAATGATATGGAGAACCTTGCTTTGTGATAATATCTTATTCTTTTTCATGCAAACATGGCTAAAAGTATATGTTGTGTGTATATGCCTGTGTATCTCTCTCTCTCTCTCTCTCTCTGGGTGTGTGTGTGTGTGTGTGTGTGTGTAGATAACCTTTCCTATACATATAACAAATCTCACTCTACTATCTTATGGCTCTTCAAACTTTGAGGCATGAGTAAGTCACCACTCAAGGTTTCTCTTCTTCAGGCAGAACAGTTCCAGTTTTTTCAACTGTCCAAGGAAACCCTTTACCAATATCTTGCATGTTTAATCTTCATATAGTCTGGCCAACCTAGCCATTACTCACTGTTGAGTGAAAAAAGCAATTTCTAAACAGCTTTACTGAGATTTGGTGTGTGTGTGTGTGTGTGTGTGTGTGTGTGTGTGCAAATAGGAAAAAACAGAGAAAGGGGAGAAGCAGAAGTTTTAAGAGCATTCAGGAAAATGTTAATTCTAGGTATTTATGAGTGATGGAATTTTTATTTTCTACTACATTAAATGTCTTTGTTTTTGAACTGCCTGAACAGCATACATAAAATACTTATTTTTCAGTAGACTGAAAAATTAATTAATTTTTTTTTCAAAATGCCATTAACTGTACTTATAGGATAATTTAAGATTTAATTTAAAATATGTGGATAGAGTTAGGAAAATGGAAAGGTGGGATAAATATATGCTAGGTGCCTGAAAAATAAACCTTACAGAATAAATTTTGCTGACTTTCAACTCTGCTTAATAGGGTACGTGTGAGCTTAAAGTGATACTGGCCAGAATAACAGGTCTCTACCCTACTATGCCCACAGCTTCCTCCCCATGCCCAGGTTGTTTGTCAGTGACTCAGACCAGCAATGTGCAAGTATCTACAGCATACCTAAAGGTCATCTGGAAGACTTGGCCTTGGTTCACATGCTGGGTCCGATTGTTGTAACCATGTAGCATCTCTCCAAAGAGGGTATCATTGAATTTGGAGTCAGGTTTGAGGCACTTGGGGCCCTCGCAGACATCGGAGAGCATCAAGCAGGATTTTCCATCAGGAGCCAGTTTGTACTCCTCCACACAACTGTATGATAAAACAGAGCTGAGAATTAGCTTCACATCCTGAATGCCCCCATTGGGGGTGACCTAAAACCAAGTCCTCCTTTGCCTGCAAAACAGGTCACAATTTAGGAAGGAGACAGCTATTCTGCCAGGAATCTATCTAGGGCACAGGTGTCTAGAGAGAAGCACATTAATATTGCAAATTGTTAAATTCAAGGAAAGTCATTTGTGACACTTTGGAGGAGTCAAGGGGACACCAGCATGCACATCCACACACAAAGCAAATTTAAAAATAGTTTCCCATGAACACACAGACTTTAAAAAGCATGACAGACCAATTCACACGGAATTATCAACTAATATCTCAAACCAGAATTTATTCCCAGTGCATCTGTCAACCAGGGTTGAAGACTGTGGCAAATACAAGGTTTTTTTTAAAAAAATCATTCTTGTAGCTCAAGAGGTGAACCTTCCAGGACCACGGACAGCGCAAGGCTTCCACTCAGCAATGTCAGCAGCCTCTGTTGGTCTAACCACCATTTCTGATAGCCAGAAAAGCCCTTGACAAGCCTTTGAGACAGGGATGGCCTCATCTATGGACAAAACAGGCATCTGAATAAGGTGTAGAAATAATATTTGCAATTTGAAAAGATTTGAAGTGGCAAAGAGATCTGAGAGAGGCGTGGGCTGGAGGGGATAGGGGGAGGTCGGGGCAAGAAATCAGAGATCTCGGCCCCTGAGAAATCATTCCAGAAACTGGAATTCTATGAGTGTCTACCTTTTCAAAGTTCAGTGCTAGGCACTAGGCGTATGGTGCACATAAATAAGTAAAGACAGACAAGAGCATAGGCTGTGAGATTGAACAAACCTGTACAAATGCTGTTTTTCTCTTTGTGACCCATGTGAACGTGAGTGATTTAACTTCTATGATCCTCAGTTTCCTCATATGTAAAACAGACAATCCTATTCTACCTTAATTCAGTAGAATGCTATGTTTCTATTTATTGAGCATGTACCATTCACTGGACACTTTGTGTATTTATTCTCTACCCATGAAGAAAGAGTAATATCATCATTTCTGCTTTACACATAAGCAAAATAAGGAGCCAAGAAATAAAGCATGCCATACTGTGAGTAAGGAGAAAGTTGATATTCAAATTCAGCTCTGTTAGAAAAAGGGAACTTTGTCTATTTTTGTCTCCTTCAAATCTAGTGGCTTCTATGTGCACATGACCCTGGGTTATGCCAGTTTGAGGCAGTATAAAGCAGGCAATCTCTCATTTGCCTTTCTCTCAAAGGGTGTAGCAAAGATCCATTGAATCCAACTGCAAAGGGACTCAGGAACTCAGGTGGGAGAAGGAAGAGGCTCTGTATGGTAGTTTGGAAAGAAAATATACTCAGATTGTGGGAATCAGTAGCTGATGTTACAGACATAGAGCTGAACTGGAGGCAGAAAGAAGACAAGCATAGCTGAAAGCTTGACCCAAGACCACTCTAGTGAAAAGCCAGGAAGTCTCATCCACGAAGCAAACTGTCACTCTTTCCTTGCTTCCCCCTATTCCCTGGTGTACTGTACTGATGCACTGACAGTCTTTCTAATGTTCACATATTCCTTCCCAAAGTACAGTGGGGAAACCTCTTGGAAAAGGGCCCTGTCTCAAAGCCTTGGTAAAGTCTAACCCCTTCTTTTTGCATCTGTTAAATATCATTAATTCTCTTTTACTAGAGTTGCAGTGCAGATGAAATGAGTGTATATGAAAGTGAATAGTACATGGTGAGTGCTTGATAAAGTCTAGTTTCATCCATTTATCCCAGGGGGCTTCCAGAAAATACAGAGAAATGGTTTACTGGGTACACTGGCTAGAGTTCTCTCTCTCTCTCTCTTTTTCTTTCTCTCCCCCTCCACACATACCCACATTCCTGCATGCCTGTAAATAAATACATTATTGTTGAAGATGAGTAAACATTATCCAACTGTACAGAGTAAAATAATGGAACTTCTTCACTTCCCACTCCTCACTTCCTGTCCCAGAGGTCACCATTGTTAATTGTTATGTATTCTTCCAGATTTTTTCAATGCATTTAAATATATATATATATTGTGTGTGTGTGTTTGTATATACTTACACATTTCTTTGAATTTGTAGACTAAACTGGGGGGGTTTATATCCACACACATACATACACGCACATTTCATAATAAACTCATAAACAGAATTACACTACATATTGTTGTGAGACATGCATTTGCACCTGATGCTATTTCTTGGAGATCTTTTCAAAACACTATACATATAGATCTATCTTTTTTAATAGTTATTTGGCAATCCACAGTATAAACGTACCATAATGCTTTTAACTAATTTTTATTGATGGGCACTTTGGCTGTTTATAGCTGTTTGTTATTACCAACAGTGCCATAATGAAGATGTTTGCATATATATCATTGGGCACTACTATGTTTCTATAAGACGAATACTTAGAAAAGAAATTGCATAATGTTTTATGAATTTTAAAATTTTGATAGATCTACTAAACAGTCGCCTATCAAGTCTCTACCCATTTACAAGCCTATAATTAATGAATGGGAGACCCTGTTTTTCTATATCTTTCATGTTCGTTACTGCCAATCTAGGATAGGAAAATTAACTCATTTTTGTTTGGATTTGCATTTCCCTTATTACTGGTTAAGTTCAGCATCTTTTCATGCTATGGTCATTTGTATTTATCCTTCTATAGATTATCCATTCACACGCACTGATCATTTTTCTATTGTGATATTTGCCTTTTTCTTTGTATTGGTTTGTGTATGCTCTAAATATTTACTGGGTAGTTATCCTTCACCTTCCATATACACTACATTTTTATTCCAGTCTGTGTGTGTATATTAATCTCGCCTTTGATATCTCATAACCTCTCTCTTCTGGTCTTTGATTGTGTCTGAAATTTGTGCAATGTTTAGAAACCCACAAGATGATAAAATATATTTCTGTATATTATTGTAGTATTATATAGGTTTAAAAAATATTTGGTTATTTAATATGTATGGCATTCATTTTTGAATGTAGTGAGAGTGGTTATTTTAACCTAAGTATTTTTAAAATGGGTAGTGAATTGTCTGAAGTGTCTGACCTTTCAACAACAAATTGTTATTTTTTTTTACATATGTAATCCCTACATATGCCATGAATACATGGTTGGTGTTTTTCCTATTTAATTATCTGTATATTCCTGTAATAATTCCAACGTGTTTTAATTACTATAGCTTTATAGCATTTTTGGATATAGTAGTAAAGTGATACTCCTCCTCCTCATCAACACTATTTTTCTATTTCAAAATTTCCTGACTGCTCTTCCATATTTTTCTTTCAAATGAATTTTAGAATAAGCTTATCAAATTATATGTAAATTCCTAGTGGAATTTTGGGTGGCACTGCTTTGAATTTGTAAACTAAATTGGGGGAAGGTTTTAACATTAATTTTATTTAATTTTCTTTTATTTAAGAAATATGTTTTGAGAGTTAACGCTGTGCTGGGCCCTTCTGTTAACTGTGGCAAAGACAACATCTTGCATTCACCATACTGTGTCTTCTTCCTGGACTTGCACTGCAGACTACATGTTTAAGACTCTCTTGAAGTTGGGCTGAATGGGCCATGCAACTGGATTCTGAACAATGGAATCTGTGCTGACAAGATACAAGTTACAGACAGACTTAGCCTTTTCAAAACATGCTGTGATTTTCAAGCCACCTCTTCCCTTGTTACGGCAAGCTCGGAGGCTATGTATTCCTGATGCATTCTACAGGATGGAGGAAGACTGCCACAATCGCAACGGACCTTGCACAAATAAGAAATTAACTTTTATGTTTAAGCTTCTGGTTGGGGGAGGAGGCTTCATATGCTACAGGAAGAAAGCTTCTCTTATCCTAATACAGCATCTTTATAATCTGGAGTATTCTAATTCAGAAACATAGTTTGTATCTCTCTCCATTTATCAACTGTTCTTTTAAAACATTCAGTGAAGCTTTTGAATTTTTGTTATAAAGGTTTTGCACGTCTTTTTGGCGATTATTCACAGGCATTTATGAAAGGTACTATGCTGTAGAAGTTTATCCAAGTATGTTTTGGATCCAGACTAACGGAGTCCAAATACTGATTCTACCACTTACCAGTTGTGTACCCTCAGACAAACTACTTAACTTCTCTGTATTTCCTTTGCTTATCCAAACAGAAGATCATAGAGCCTTGTAGAGTGAAAAATTCTCTTGTAGGCTTTTAAACTTCAGGAATAGAATCAGTTTTTCATTTATGCTTTCTCTTATGTTTTCTATAGTTACTGCTGATTTGAATAAAGCTATTTTATTACTGATTTTTCTAAGTTGATGTTGCAGCCTATGAACACAAAGAATTTACACATTCAAACATGTTTACTAAATTGTTCTAAATGATAAGCATATATTTGCCCAGCTTGAGTATTAAGTTTATGGAATAAATTTTAAAAAAATCCTTTTTTGTTTCTTTCTCTGGATCAGTTTATGTAAGATAGATGTTATCCATTACTGGATAATTTGATAAGTCTTCCCTTGGGCTTGATGGCTTCTTTTCAGTTGTAGATATTTAGCTCTTATCATTTATTTCCTTATTATCTGCCTATTTAGATTTTCTATATCCTCGTGACTCAAACTTGGTAATTTGTATTTTCTAACATTATAATGCATTTTATCAAGACTTGCAGATGTATTGGTGTAAAGTTCTATGCAGTGTTCTCATTAAATTTCTTTTCTCTTTTATGTTTCTACAATTAAGGCCCTAGCTTATTCCTAACATGTTTGTGTTCCTTCTTTGCTTTCTCCTCTGAAAAGGCTTTTTGTTTTTTGTATTTTATTGATGAGCTTCCTTTTTGCTTTTCTATTAAATTTATTTCAGCTTTTATTTGTATTAATTCCTTCCTGCTGTTTTCTTTGACTTTGTTTTATAATTCTTTTTATGGCTGTTTGAGTCAAATGCCTCATTTGTTTATTTTCAATCTTTCT
Source organism: Cacajao melanocephalus (assembly GCA_963573385.1). Lineage (NCBI taxonomy): Eukaryota > Metazoa > Chordata > Mammalia > Primates > Pitheciidae > Cacajao > Cacajao melanocephalus. Next base: position 18,471 of record CAUYLG010037028.1, read on the forward strand.
TGCTTCTTAATAAATGCAGTGAAGCTTCTGACTGCAGCTTTGCCCATACCCCATAAGTTTGATATGCAGCCCTCATGCTCCTGCTCATTTCTAACGAGGTGCAAATTTGAGTTTGATTTTTTTCCATAGCCAAGTGTCACTTAGAAGACATTTAAGACTATAGTTCTCAGATAGATTCGTTTGTTCCTCTTTTTTTCTAATATTACTGCATTTTTAGTCCGACAATGTAGTTTGTATAATTTCTCTGTTGGTGAATATATTGAGATTCTAAGGGAGTCACAAGTTGAGGTTTCAGAGCTAATTAAACTTGAGTTCAAATATAGGTTGTGCCATCTACCAGCTATATGACCTTGATCAAGTCTGCTAATTTCCCTAGGCTTCAGCATCATAATCTATTAAGAAAAATGACAATACTTATCATGGGGCTGATGTGAGAAGTAGAGATAACTTATACAAAGGAAGAAATTGTATCTCTCATACAGTATTCAAGTAACGCATCAGTGATTACGCTTATTATTGTTATTATTGTTGTTATTTAGTCTATTAGCCCATTTACACATCCTAGGAAGTATAAATTTATTTCCAGTGGTTCTCATATCCTAGTTGCTGGCTTCTTGCTAGATTTGATTCCTTCTCTTTCCTGCTTCATAGCACATAATTGGAAACTTCTTATGTGGCATTCATTGTAAATAAGCTATACATATAATTTGTATATTTGTACATATGAAATTATTATATAGAAGTTAAATATATGCATTATTTATGTGTGTGTGTATGTGTGTGCATTTGTCTCTGCATGTGTGTGTGCATACACAGGTATTTGCAAAGCTCGGTCCTGCATTCAGGATCCCATAGTTCAGTGGAATGTTTTTATATATATAACCTGATTTGCTCCTTATAATGTGTAATAGGTGGAATAATGGTCTCCTGAAAATGCCCACATCCTAATCCCTAAAACCTGTGGTTATCTGACATGGCAAAAGAGACTTCAAAGATGTGATTAAGTAAAGGATTTTGAGTTGGGAAGATTATCCTGGATTACCTGGGTGGTCCCAATATCATCACATGGTTCCTCAAAAGAAGGAGATAAGGGTGTTAGTCACAGGAAGAGATGCGACTTGGAAGCAGAGGAGAAAAAGAGGGGAGCAGAGTAAGGGGCCATGAGTCAATGAATGCAGACACCCCCTAGCAGTTGGAAAAGGGAAGGAAACAGATGTTCCCCTAAAGCCTCCATAAGGAATGCAGCGCTGCCACTGTCTAGATTTTAGGAATATTGACCTTGAGAACTGTAAAGTAAATGTGTGTTATTTTAGGACACTAAGTTTGTGGTGATTCATTATAGAAGCAAAAGAAAATGCATGGCACGCACAGGGAGGTATTGTTTCCACTTTCAGATGAGAATATTGAGGTTTAGAGAAGTTGAGTGACTTGTGCCTGGAGGTATGTCTAGTCAATAGGGGTGCTGGGAATTAAACCTAGGAGCTTAAGACGTGTTTGTGTGAATGTGAGTGTGTGTGTACGACTTTAAGCATATCACAACTGTGGATTTACAGTGACTTTTCTTTTCCCTGTGGGTGGGAAAAGACTGTGGCTTGCAGGAGAGATCTGGGGGAAAAAATCCCATCCTCACAAAGGCCAACGATCCTCTGAGTTTTGAAACAGGAGCAGTTCTCTCCCCCCAGCCACCTAAGGGCATAGGAAGGTTTATGCTAAGGTCTATCTAGCTGTTGGTTTCTTTTTTCAATTTTATTTTTGTACCATGCCACATAATTATATAGCTTCTTTAGAACATTCTGTCAACTGGGAGTTTTTCCTACAGAAATTCTAGAGTGTAGGCTCACCGGAAACCAGCCAAGATCTACATGAAACTATATTTATACATATGCCAAAATGAAAAATATAAAATGGGTGCAAAGATACAAACTGGGCATTTTAGCTGAAGGCAATGAGTGTGTTACTCTTAACACAACCATCACTTTATAGAGAATACCAAAACTAGATGGGACTTTAGAGAGTGCACCAGAAAACCTTATACGTGTTCAGCTACGAGCATGTTTTATTTAATCCTCATAGCAACATTGTGAGATAGGTACTTTCATTCCAACATTGCCGCTGAGGATCCTGAGGCCTGGGACATCTAAGTTCACTAATCAAGGTCACATGAGCATTTTGGAAAAGCCAGAACTTTGACTTGGATCTTCTTACTACAAATCCTGTGCTCCTTCCACTTCATCACAAACGACCTCCTCCTATCTGTTTGTTGTTCAAAGGAGAAAACTGAGACCTACAGACAAATGGCATTGTGTACAAACCCTCAAAGCAAACTATTTCTTTTTCTCATGTACTTTTTCCTTTATTTATTAATTTATTCCTCAATGGTTTATGGAATCAACAGAATTATTTATCAAAATGTATATCCTAGAAACATTTTTAAAATAAGAAAGGGAATCAGATCCTTAAAAATATTAAGAATTGGACAACAGATGCTGGAGAGGATGTGGAGAAATAGGAACACTTTTACACTGTTGGTGGGAGTGTAAATTAGTTCATCCATTGTGGAAGTCAGTGTGGCAATTCCTCAAGGACCTAGAAATAGAAATTCAATTTTGACCCAGCAGTTCCATTACTGAGTATATACCCAAAGGATTATAAACTGTTCTGTTATAAAGACACATGCACATGTATGTTCATTATGGCACTGTTTACAATAGCAAAGAGCTGGATCCAACCTAAATGCCCATCGATGATAGACTGGACAAGGAAAATGTGGCACATATACACCATGGAACACTATGCAGCCATAAAAACCGATGAGTTTGTGTCCTTTACAGGGACATGGATGAATCTTGAAACCATCATTCTCAGCAAACTGACACAAGAACAGAAAATCAAATACTGCATGTTCTCACTCACAGGCAGGTGTTGAACAATGGGAATACATGGACACAGGGAGGGAAGCATCACACACTGGGGTCTGTTGCGTGGGGGCTAAAGGAGAGACAGTGGGGGGTGGGGAAGTTGGAGAGGGATAACATGGGGAGAAATGCCAGATATAGGTGACGGGGGCATGGAGGCCATAAACCACATTGCCATGTATGTACCTATGCAACAATCCTGCATGATCTGCACATGTACCCCAGAACCCAAAGTACAATTTAAAAAATCTTTGTTTTAATGTTAATGCCAGTCCATTGTGTCTGAATTCCAAAGGGAAGAGAGTATAGTAAGGCATGTTCAACCTCCACTTACCATCATGGCCTGAAGTAGTTTTTCAGATTTACTTTGGAATCCTCTTTGCCAAGAGGAGGGATCCATTCAGTTAGTTGGAGGGCTTACAGAAGTTTATTTTTGGTTTACGTGCATATATATTATTTCATTAAATATCAAAATATGCTATAAATGTGTATATTTTATGGATGAGAAAATTCTGCTTGAACCACTCACATGGTAAGTTTTGAAAAAAAGATTATTTGAATGAAAAACAGGACAAAACCAAGTGTGTAAGCATTTAATGAGGTCTTCTGTAGCTAATAATCAGGATAGCATCTTTATTGGATTTTATGGAACAACTGCTTTGCTATCCCAAAATCAGATGCTCAGACAATATTTATGGAACATGTCTTAGTCATTCTTATTTCATCTGGGAAATTGAATGTCCAGGCTATATATTTCATAATGCTATTCGTACAGTTGTCATAGCACTTGACAAATGGCATTAAGTTATCTTGTATGTGTTTATTTCTCCTTTTTCTTCAATGGCAAAAGCTATGAAGTTAATTTAGAGGAAGGGCCATATGTTCTTAGTACTTTGCATGAAAACTGCCACATCATAGGAGCTAAATATATGCTTTTGAATTAATCTAGACTATGCATATGCATTAAAGATAATCCCCAAATTTGAACCTCTGGAAAAATTTTGCTCCCAAGTCACTAGTTCAAAGATTTTACTTCTGTTTTCAGAATGTTTCAGTGCTGTTAGTTACATTTTAGTGTCAATAGATGCATTAAGTTATAGCTGCTTAAAATTTGTTTTCAGGACACAGAGATTGTCATTAGATATAAGCCGTGCAGACTGAAGGTCATGATATCTTTGGGACTTACTGGAGAAGAAAGCCATGACCATGAAAAACCATTAGAAATCATCTAGAATTCTATACCACAATTATGTATTCAATGGCTTGAGATTTGAGAAAGTCTTAAGTGCAAATATGTGTAAGATTCTTTATATCTCAGAAACTCAATATCATGTTTCCTTTAAAGTGCCATATTTGTGAGAAGGTGAATATAAAAGAATGACCAGGAAGCACAGAGAGCTGATACTCACATTGGCCACAAGAGAGAATAGAAACCAAAAAAAAGTGAGAATGGGAGAGTAGAAATTGGAGAAGTAGAAGGAAAAATTACACAAGCATGTCAGGAAAATGTTAACTCCTTTAATTACTAACCACTTGGCTGTAGAATAAAAAAAATAAAACATGAGATTTAAAAATTTATATTTTTGTTAAAATATGTACTTTTTAAAAATATTAAATATGTGGAATGTGTACAAACAGGAACTATAATTCTTCATCAGCAATAGAGGATTTCTTTTGAATTTATCACTGACCAGAGTGAGAAAGTAATGAAACTGTCATCTTAGAGTTAGGATTAAAATCTGACCATGTTTTCTGAGGGTGTAAAATGGCTCACTTATTTGAAGTAATTGTTTCAAGTCCCACTTCCTTTAGAGTTCAGAAGGCCATTTTTTGTCCTGCCAGTAGAATGTAGCCCAAATCCTAAGTTGTCTGGTCAGGGACTGGGAAGGTAATGTTGTGCATGTTTTGTCGATTAAATAAAAAACATTCAACATCCTTTATGGCATTGGTTTAAAATACGCTTCTCATTCCAAAGCATATTTTTGAATTACCCACTGTTATTAGCATGTTTCTTCTTATTCTTTAACAGATGTTGGTTTTCTTCTAGACAGTTTCACAAAATAACAATAGGTTAGCCTTCCTTAGAAGGCTTCAAAATCCAATAACTCTGTTATATGGTTCACATTTTATTTATTTTTGTCATTTTAATTATATTCTTTTGTCTATTTAATCTTATAAATGACTCTACTCATTTTGGAAAGATTTTAAACAAATAGGTTAGAAAACCAATAAAGAAACAAGAGGATTTTTAATACTAGTTAGGCTATAAAATATTTTCACATGCTTTAAAAATGGGATTGCCCACAGAAGGACTTCATTTTAAAATGTGAGTTTCGTGGTAGTGAGGGGGATATATGTTTCTGAAAGGATTTAATATTGGAAAACGGGTCTATTTGTGGTTATACTTTGTTTGTATATCAAATACTGCACCTGTCACAAGCTTGGATTTATCGTGAGTATGCATAATGGTTGCTGTTGGGAAAGCCTGCAAATCCCCCATTGGCAGCAGAGTTACCAGAAGTAGATGCACCTGTCTGCCCAGCTGGGACTTGCTCATGGAAAAGAAGGTCATTTAACACCATGTTATTCCTGTGGACAGCTGTATATGTAAAATGCCGGAGGACATAGATGACCTAATTTCTGTTTTTTAAAAAAAAAAAGTCTTCAATGGCCAAACTTTGATTTGAAAAGTATTTTGATGTTTTGATTCATTAGATTTAGAGCATATATAGGCTTGATTTAATAGAAACACATTATTTGGTTTGCTTTGGTCTAAGCACTCTATTAGCTTTTAATGACTCAGCGAACATGAATATTTTCAACACACTTTGGCTTAGGGTTTAGTCTAAAGTAGTTCATTCTGTTTTGATGCATCTCTTGGTTAAAACATAGGACTTCTTCTAATGCTACAGTGATAATTCTTTGTTTTTGTCTATTTTCATTGTCTATTTTCCCCAACAGACTTTAATGTCTATAGGAATAAAAGCAATGTCTATTTTGCTAACCATTATTTTTTTTCTAGCACAATGCCATTGTATTAATTCTGGGTATATTTGTGCTTAGTAAATCTTTCTTAAGTGGATAAATGAACAAAGGACTAAAGAATTGGTTTTGACTGCACAGTTCATCTTAAAGAGTCCCTAATTCAAAATTATACCAAAACTTGAGGAACCTCAGTCCTATTGTTTGTCTATTTTTTAATTTAAGTACAAGTTAGTTACAATAAAGTGTACAGATTTTAAGGTAACCATTCCATGAGTTTTGTCAAGTGTATGCACCCATGTAACCGTTATCCAATCAAGATAGAAAATTTTTTCATTACTCCAGAAAGTTCCCTCTTGCTACATTTCTGTAAATTCCTCACAGCCAATATTTTGATTATCATTATAGCTTATTTTTGCTTTTTCTAGAACGTCATATAAATGTAACTATATAGTATGTACTTTTTTGTATCAGGCTTATTTCATGCAACTTTAAGGTTTTTAGATTTATCCATATTTTTATAGATATTTAATTGAATTAATGAGAATCAGGAAATTACCCATGTTAAAAATAAAATTAATAATGAAAGACCGTGATATTACAAAAAAATACTTTGTCCCTGTTTGGAGGATTTATTGATGACATTTTCCCCAATCTACAACTATAAGCTTTAAGAATTCCGAAAATATGCAGAATGATTGTTAGTGTTCAGAGGTGCCATCAAACTAACGTCATTGTACTATGAACCTCCAAAGGCAGATCATTTGATGAGCCAGGCAGATCAAGAGGGGCACATTTTAGAGTAGGTAACAGCCTAGGTTTTCTGACTTCTCCAGTTTATACATCACTACACCATTGGCATCCTTTTCCCACAACTTCTGTAGATAATGACCTATGTGTAACAGTTTTTAAAGGTTAAGGAAAGATTCCAAAATTAGATATTCCATTGAAAGTCTTCTTTAAAATAGATTTTCAGTGATAGATAACTGGTGTTTAGAGGTGTTTGGGTTGAATTGCAAAGGGGTTTACAAAGACACATAGTTTGCAGGCAGTGGAAAGAGGCTTGCCAAGTAAAGCCTGTAGAAAATGGATTCATTGAATTAGAACAGTCTGTGATCAACTGCCAAAGCCAGCTTATTTTTCTGGTGAGTTCCAGAAAAGAATGCCTGAGATTTTGTGTTGATGGAAGGCTATCTTATAGAACATGCTGGCAGAGCACACTTTTTCGCTGGCTCAGGTCACTATTATTATAGACTTGATGGAGTACTTCGGGCTTTGGTAGGGATTTTTACATCAGAAAAAATTAGGCATAGGAGATTAGGAACCAAAATGTGTTAGTTTATCATAGCAGAGTAAAGCAACAAGACAGTCTTAAGGAAGCCACAGACAAGACTGTTTAGAACTAACAATATTCTACTTCTTTTGTGGAAACACATGCTATTATAAGTGAGACCACAGAATAAAATTAATGTCTAGGGAAAGTAAGCAAATAATTGTAAAATTGCTAAAATGAATTTATAACCAGTAAAGACGTCATTTATTCAAAGACGGATAAGGAGGAGATTATAATGACACAAAGGAAGAAAATTTCTTTTTAAATTAAGTGTTCTTCAAGTGCTAATTGTTTTGTGTAGAACATTTTTTTATAAGATGTGGAAGTTTTAGGAAATGGTAAAAAGAGAATCTCTACAACTTGAAACAAAATGCTAATGTCAGCTGAAGTACCTCCAAAGTTACTCATATGTTTTTCTTTCCTCTTAGATCCGTTAAAGACGCTTCAAGAGCTGCTCGATCCAGGAATGGAGAGATTTTGTGAAGACACGGATGCTCCCTAAAATGAGTGCAGAAATTTACATCATAGGGTAACAGCCGATTCCTATTTTTGGTTTGATAGTCTTTGAATATTTACAAAACTGTGATATAAAAATAGGCACTGTTATCCAAAATGTTAAATAGGCTCTGAATTTGCTTATAGCTTTGTAGTACTTCATGCTTTATACCTTTCATGTGAAATACAATCCGAAAAATTTCCTCAGCGAATATTATCCTCACTTTTGGAGTAGAATGATATGTAGAAACAAGGGTAATTGCAAAGCATCAGTCTGACCACCTTGGAATAGAAGCACCATTTGCAGAGATTGTGAGGTGTTTTGTCAGCCTTCTTGCCATGGCACGCATGGAAAATGATAATATTCCTAGGATATACTGAGGGGCTGCTCACAAAGAGAGGCGACTGGTCGTGCTGAGCAGCTCTGGGGCTGAAGCCATGGCACCTTAGTAGCACTTTAAACCATTGCATTGGAGAGCTGTGCTGGTGAGCAATAGAACCTTTCCTTTTTGAAAACCCTACAGTGTCTGCTGCTTTTTATGCATGTCTATTATTGGAATCTGGACTTAGAGCTGAGTTTTCCTTAGGAAAAAAATAAGACGTTGGGTTCTAGATTTTCATTGGAAGTTAATTTTACTTAAAGATTGACCATTATTCCTGATCTTGTGTCAAGAAACTTGAACTTGGAATCTTTTCCTTTTTCCTCTCCATTAACAAAATGATAAAGATGCTCCTCCTTAGAGGACCCAGGGGCACATCTCAATTCTGGCAGGATCCCTTCTTTTCTTAGGGTTCTGGAGAAATTTACACAAGACAAAATTTGGCCCCCAGGGTAATGAGTACTCCCCATAATCTGAGGTTGGTGTGTACTCTTAGGCCTCACTTCAATATTTGGTCTAGCCTGGGTGAGTCCTGATTCTGTTGTCTTAGTAGTCATTCAGAAAATGTTTAAGTGTTCAGCAGATTCTGGACCTGACTTGAAGTTAGACTGAATATTGAAGAATGGTAGTTTTCAGGCCAATGGGGCCTGAACACTCTGTGGTATTTCTTGTGTGCCTTATGCCAATATCATCACAGGTACCACCACAGGTACCACTCAGGGGTAAGAAGTAACAACTGGGAAACCAGGGGTATCACCATGAAAGATTGCAGTAAAATGCTCTGCAGTCACAGTTCTAGAAGTTGTTTCATCTGACCAGAATTATAATCTTGATTTGGTTTGGTTTAACAACTTCTGTGTCTTTGATTTTCCTTTTGCCTTTTTTTTTTAATTAACAGACTTTGAGTACCTTTATGTTTGTGGAAAAATTAATTGGAAAGTACCGAGAGCTTCTACATAATCTTATCCCTGAGCCCACACTCAATTTTCCCTATTATTAATGTCTTGCATTAACATGGTACATTCGTCACAAGTGATGACTCAATATTGATAGAGCCTTATAAACTAAAGTTCGTAGTTGCATAAGGGTTCAATCTTTGTGTTGGATATTTTATGGGTTTTGACACAGATATAATGACAAATTTCCATCACTGCTGTATCGCACACAATAGCTTCGCTGCTCTAAAAGTTCCCCATCTTCCTCCTACTCACTCTTTTCTCCCTCCACTGAAACTGGCAATCTCTGATCTTTTTATTGCCTCCATAGTTTGACCTTTTCTGGGTTGACATATAGTTGGAATCAGGCAGTATGTAGCCTTTTCAGATTGGCTGCTTTTACTAAGCTATATGCTTTTAAGGTTCTTCCATGTTTTTCTGTGGCTTAATGGCTCATTTCTTTTTATCACTGAATAATATTTCATTGGACGGATGTATCATAGTTTACCCATTCACCTAATGAATGTTATCTTGATTGTTCCCAAATTGGGAATTAAAGTCATTATAAATATTTGTTTGCAGATTTTTTGTGTGGACAGAAGTTTTCAACTCATTTAGATACATACAAGGCGTATTATGACTGGATCAAGTGGTAAGAAAGTGTAGTTTAATAAGGAACTGCCAAACTGTATTTCAAAGTAGCTGTAACATTTTGCATTTCCACTGGCACTGAAAGGACCTTCCTGTTGCTTCACATTTTCACAAACATTTAGTGTTGTCAGTGCTTTGAGTTTTAGCAAGTCTAGTAAGTATGTTGTGGTTTTTCATTGTCTCATGTTCTAACATAATAAACTATAAAGGGAAAGAGACTGAATTCTTAACTACTGTGAATTTGTTCAGTATTCACTTTGTAATAACAGGGATCTAGAATCTGAGGTTTTCCCTGACAGCACCAAGATTAGTGTGTATTGTATCCAACTGTGTGTGTGTGTGTGTGTGTGTGTGTGTGTGTACCTAGTATTCTCTGTTATAAAAAGAGGTCATAATAGGCGAAGACTCTTCTAATAATACACCATTGAAATAAAAATATGCAGAAGATATAAAAGATTCTGCCTTGTTTAAATATGTGTATTCTATAGATCTCGATATTAAAATAGGCCATGTCTGATGTTGTTCAACATTAGCTTTCTGGCATGAACTACAGTGTTATCTATGAGCCACATCAAATTAAGCAGTCTCAATTTTTGTATTCAGTTAAATTTGGCCATGTAGATAGAGTCATGAAAAGAGATTCTTCATGATCCTTTCACATTATAGTCCTTTTTCTGTATATTTGATGCATGCTTTAGATTTGATTATATTATTTTGTAAACCTTTCTGATGATACCAACTACCCTAGTAGAGGGCTACTTTCTCTGGTGTAAGGACCTCTCCTCTAATATTTCTATCTTCAAATATATCACAATGCCTACACATTTATTTTGTATACACAAAGCCTTACATCAATTACTATATAAATATTTTAACAAAGTTCCAAAGATACCAGACAAGCTTTATAATTTACGAAAAAAAATAGGTAAACCATTTCAAGCCATGCAAGTAATTTTGTATAGTGATCAAAACTAACTTAACAGAGTATGGATCTGGTCAAAAATTAAACAACTAACATTCTTACACAGTTTTTATTTGCAAAATAGAGTCTCAACAGTGACAGAAATGCAAAGATAAAATAGACTTGCTCTCTATTTTCTACAAAAGATGGACTCCAGTGCAGGAGGGTTGGGTGGGGGAAAAAGTAGGATGATAAGACATGTGTTGCCATAATACCTTAAATCTATGCTGCACATTTACTGATAGCATGGTATATAGAACGCTGGATTTTCAAACATTCATATACAGAAGAGTTTCTTTGGGTTCTTGTTTAAATTTTATTTTTCTAGACTTCACGACTAAATATCTGATTAATTTTGTAGTCATGATTCTCCACTTTTATCAAGTCTCTCATGTTATTGTATTATCGGTGAGCAATAGACTACACTTTAAGAAAATCATATATACCAGTTACAATTTTTATCCCTTCAGTGTGGTTTATGTTAGGAAATACTCCTAAGACTGAAGTAATAGGGAGATCATGCCTAAATATAGGAGCCAAGAGAAGATACCAACAGGATTGAGGTAACTTTATGGCTTATGATAGTGATATACTTAATTGCAGATTGTCCTAAGAGTCTGAAAATTAGAAAACAAACTCATTGGAGAGACTAGCAAAAAATTGTGTCTCAGATTACAGCATTTAAAAAAAGAATGAAGTGTATATTTCTAAAATAGAATAAATATTTAATAAATAGATCAAATGCAAAACAATTACATCTATATTCAATGAATCATTTATGTAAGAGATATCAATTATGATATTTATATTATAAAGAAAAAATAAATATCTAAGAAGTCCAAAATAGGGAAATGATTAAGTAAGTTAGTGCCCCCATTCCAAAGGAATGTTAACTGTTTTAAAATATGACAACATGTAAGAAGTATCTAAAATAAACTTATGTCAAGGAAAAATGAGAACCTATAACTATGTTTGATATGATTATAGCTACATAAAATAGCACGTGTGCTGAAATTTCAGGTATGTCTAATGCTAAAATTTTCCTAGATATTTTATGGTACTTACAAAATCAAATGTTAGATTTTAAAATCTAGATGACGCAAATTAATAATCACAAGCTTTAGTCATAAATTTTTAATTTTAAAGTAAATAATTTTTTTATTAATTTTTTTTGAAAGAAAGAGAAAAGAAGAAAGAAAGAAAGAGTGAAAGAAAGAAAAAAAAAGAATGTAAGAGAGAAAGAAAGAGGAAGAGAAAGAGGGAGAGAGAACAGGATTCTTGTTCTATTGCCCAGGCTAGAATGCAATCTAAAAATGGGTATTAAAAACCTCTTTTATGCCAATAATTATGCTTAACAATGGAGACAGGAAGGAATAAGGGA